>JABACO010000688.1:0-24137 GCA_013339895.1 Ephydatia muelleri | reverse complement strand
CCTCTTTTTTCATGCCTGTAGAAATGCAAATAACAATTTTACTAGTCAAACTATGCATTTATGCTTCTGTAACGCTCTATAAACCTTTGTATCATTAAATCAACATGTATATGACATAATAAGGACTGTGGTTTGTAACAAACCCCCAACGTGTCTCAGACACAACAACACAAGACTGCCTACTATGCACACAGCCTTGGATGTATGCAGTATAACTGGGAGGGAGGGTGGAGGGGAGGAGTGTTGGCACTGGTACTAGTACACTCTTCAAGAGTGATGTAATGCATATGTTAATCCACAAACCTTTATTTGCAAGCTGTACATATATTGATTGAATACTGCAAAGGACTTCTGCAGAAGAGGACAGTAATTGTAGCTGCAAATCCAGATAGTTTTTCGCCACTGTCAGATCCTTTTTCGCCACTATCAGATCCTCTCTCACCACTATCAGATCCTCTTCCAAATGCTCCAGATTCTTTTTAGCACGCTGCAGTCCTTCAACATCCTCTTCCTTCCTAGCCTTCTCTACTTTCTTGTCAGCTTTCTTTATGTCTTGTTTGACCTTCTCTACTTCTTGTTTGGCCATCTCTACTTTCTTGTCAGCCATCTCTACTTTCCTCTCAGCCATCTCTACTTTCCTATCAGCCATCTGTACTTCTTTTTTGGCCGTCTCTACTTCTTGTTTGGCCTCCTCAGCCTGTCTTTTGGCTGTCTCCATCTTGTTACTTTTGCAAGATAGTAGGCCTATTACAAACATGCATAATAATGAAACAACATCCCATTTTGAGAGAAACCACACACAAGAACACACACTTATACATTTACTGTAGACCACAGGATGAATTGAAAAAAAAAAAGAGGCATGGACATGCATCCAGGTAGGTGTAAGGATTGTCTAAGGGAGGGTTGCCAAGAACATTAAACAGCCAATCCACAAAATAATGAGCCATCCACCAGCAAAACAACACACACAAAACTTGAATTACATTTAAAATCAGAATCCATATTGTGTTTCCTCAACACCACAAAGTAGCGTGTGAATGTTTAAAAAAACAATGATGTTACTGTTTGCCTTAAAAATAACTAGCATAAATTGGGACAGTTCACGCGAAAATGATAACTCGCATTTATATATAAAATGTTATATAAATGCTTCTCGTTTGAATCGCTATATCTTCCGAACGGTTAACGCTATCAACATCCTATTTTCAACACTTCATACCACACCATTTCTCTATGGCAAAATATGTTTTGGGATCTTGCACTTGCTCCTTGCCAGTATTGCAACGTTCGATACGCCACCGGGTTCAAACCCGCCATAACTTTCTGTAGGAGTAATCAAATCGCTTCAAATTCGGTTTGTAGGTGGAGAGGTCCTATATCTATCTATTTGTTCTGTTCGTTAATTTTTATGCAATCCGTTACGGAGATACAGTTGAACAAACTACGTGCACATTTTTGCGCTCGTTTCGCGCCAATGATTTGGGCAAATTGCGCTCCGCTCAATGTATGGGGAGGCGGGGATTATTACATTGGTGCAAATCAAGCGGGAAAACGTGCACGTAGTTTATTTAACTGTATCTCTGTGTGTGTGTGAGTCGCACGCGAGTCGCTCGCAAGTCATGTTCGAGTGCAAATTAATCCATTACCAATCACATGGCAGATAGGTCATTAGCGAGTAAACAGTCTCATCACCCAACAAAAACATCCACTCGGGTGATGTGACCATCTGCAGGTCTGGCACATAACTAATGTACACATACACACACACACACACACACACACAAGGCCGGAGATTAGGGCGCTTGACATCCCTTGAATTTCTGGCATCCAATAAGAAATTGCTCAAGCATTCATTGTATAATTACTTATAATGTGCAACAATTAGAAGGAACCATACATGCAGCATTTTTGGAAAACAATTCAAAGAAAAGACAGCTTTACAAGGTTCTGATTGCAGACCCCTCTCTACCTCGACAGAGGAAGGTAACAAAATGGTTTGATGTAGGGTCATCAGCTGCTGAGTTTGCAAACAATTAGAAGGTGCATATATTAATCATCAAGTCATCACAATTATCAATCAAAAGTCGCGAAAATTCCAAATTTTTTATCTAGACTGGAACAGCTGCTCAAAATGTAAGTTTGATGATGATTATCGTGATGCTATAGCACATGGCAAACCAGTTGCCTATCCTGCATGCAAATCTTCCTCACAAGATTGAAAGCCACGTTTGATGGGATAAAAGTAGCTTCCCTCTTCAGACTTGCCAAGTGCGAGAGCTATACACTCAAGTTATTGAACTCCAAAACTAATTATTGTCATGCCAGCCACCAGCGTGATCACTTCAGCACCCTCTTCCGATGGTTAACATGTTACTTCATGTGCAGAAATATGAATCTGGCAATCTTGGCCTTACAACAATTGGCAATGAATTTGCCAGCCGCAATTCCAGTCGTCTGGATACTTTTGGAATATTCACTTCATTCGCATGGCTCCATAAGCACAATAGTTACGATCAATTTATGCTGTATTGGTGAAAAATGCAACATGCATGCAGGCATACCAAGATAGTACCCACACATGAGATGACGTCACATAATGGCACAGTGAGGAATGGGTTTCTCTCAAGCATTTTATGCCATGAAAAACTGTTTTGCTCCTTTAAGTTTACATTTGTGCTTTATTACCTTTTTATATACCCAATCCACTTAAATAACCTGTTAGCTTACAAAGAAACACAATGTTGTTTTGTAAGGGATTACACATTCCATTATTTTCACCGGGACCATGAAAAGGCCTAATCTTACAGCCATTTCACAGACCATAGAAACTTTTCGACCAGTAGGAGTGCCCGTTGCATGACGTCATCTCACGTGTGGTCCCCTAAACCATAGATATCAGAGTACAGGGATTGGAAATGGAAGCAATCAGTTAACACTGCTTCACGCATGGACTCCTCGATGTTCCTCGTACCCAGACCGCTTAGGTATGCTTAGTCCTTTTCTTGAATCCAGTGATACAGGTATTAAGTTCCAGTTCCATCATATATAAACTTAGTTAAACTTTTTTTTTAGACAATCTACTTGAAATAGTGGAGAGTTTACATAATGATGACTCCTTCGACTGAATCAGATAAAGACATAGAAACATCACTCCATGTAGACACAATTTGGACACACTGATGGTGCAACCCATGCAAAAATTGGGAACAGTTATTTAGCCGTTGGTTAGGACTGGTACAAATTGTGGAAATGATATGGCATAGAATTGACCACCCATTTTGAATTATTATTTTTTTACGTCAAAACACAGAGCTTAAAGCTTGTACCCTGATTCCAATACTTGTGTCAGATAGCTACGCAGGGCAGGCGGAACAGGTCCGGCAGGTTCAGTAGCCGCCGGACCAATATTTTTACCCAACCATGCCCATTTTCTACTTAATTAAATAAGTGTACATGTAAGTAGTTTAAGGAAGCATGCCCACAGCACAGCTGCAATCACCATTTACTATTTACTATCAAATAATGGCTGCAAATGTTCCCGAAAAGTTTCATCCTCCCATGCAATTTGCCTTTCCAAAGCGTGTATTTGGTAGCGCAAAGAAAGAAGAAAGGTCCTTTAGGGCAGATTGGGGACTTAAGTACCCATGGTTGCATTACGATGCTACCAACGATTCGGCATTTTGCCACGTGTGTTTAAAAGCGGATAAAGAGGGCAAATTCTTGAGCAGTACCAAACGAGACTCAGCATTTGTTAGCAAAGGATACACCTATTGGAATGATGCAACAAGTGCGTTTCAGAGGCATCAACAAAGCCATTGTCATCGCGAAGCAATTGAGGTGGTTGTCGTGAATTGAGCAAATGATACCCAGGAGAATGGATGGTACGCAATCATGGCAGACGAATGTACTGACGTATCGAACGTAGAACAGTTCACTATCTGCATACGATGGGTTGTCAAGTACCTTGAAAGTCACGAAAGTTTCATTGGACTTTACGAAGTGGATTCCATCACATCAGAGGATACCCTTGTAAGATTAAATGTTAAGCTCACTGATTTCACTGATTGTCGTGGTCAGTGCTATGACGGAGCATCAAATATGAGTGGAAGCAGACGAGGTGTAGCTGCACAAATCTGTGGCGATTGAGAAGAAGGCCTCACTGTTATGGACATGCTCTCAATCTTGCCGTCAGTGATACTATAAAACAGTCAAAGGTCTGCTGCGATGCATTAGATACTGCGTACGAAATAACCAGGCTAGTCAAATTTTCCCCTAAAAGAGACGCAGCATTTGAACGAATCCTGGCCGAACTTCAACGTATGGATGAAAACCCTATATCTCATGCTACCCTCAAGAACTTCTGCCCTGCGAGATGGACTGTTCGAGGAGCGTCAGTGACAAGTATCCTCAATAATTACTGTGCCTTGATTGAACTTTGGGAACAAGGTTTAGAAACAAGGCTTGACCCTGATGTATAAAGGCGAATAATAGGTGTCAAAAGCCAAATGATGAAGTTTCCTTTTCTCTTTGGTCTCCTATTGTGTGATCGAATCTTGAATATAACTGACAATTTGAGTAAAACGTGTCTATGTCGGCAGTAGAGGCTCAACACATTGCCGAGTTAACAGTTAAGATGCTGCAAGGGATGAGGACAGACGCTATGTACAAAACATTCCTTGATTATGCAACAAAGACTAGCACAGATCTCGGAGTAGCTGAGCCTGTACTACCTCGCCTAAGAAAGATTTCTAGGCGGTTAGATGATGGCGCCAGTCAGTGCTACCAAAGTTCTTCTGTACAAGAGCACTATTCCACGTTTGTACTATGAAGCCATGGACCTAGCCATAACCATCATAAAGGATCGATTCGATCAGCCCGGATTTCACATGTATCGAAATCTTGAAACAGTCCTCGTAAATGCAGCAAACAAAAAGGAATATATTGAACAGTTGAAAGAAATATTAGCCTTTTACAGAGATGACTTCAATGAAGCTGAGTTGCGAACGCAGCTGCACATTTTTGGAGAAAGTTGTAAGGTTGTTAATTCAGATGAAAGGGACCAGTATTCTTTGCAACAAGTTTTAGCGCATTTTAGGTCCCTCACAATTGGAGAAAGGATGTTTTTTGGCCAGCTTTGCCATGTTGCCCATCTCATTTTAGTGATGCCTGCAACAAATGCAGTGAGTGAGCGGTCCTTTTCTACATTAAGGCGAGTGAATCTGCGATCCATTATGAACCAGCAACGGTTGAATCACCTCATGATTGCTACCATATATAAAGAGAGTTTGGATGCCATGGACTTGACATCAATTGCCAACGACTTTGTTTCTGGCAACGAACATAGATTACGTATATTTGGTAAATTTTTGTAGCATGCTGGAAATGTAATAATGCTGATAATCTACATGATGCAAATGCTGTGTATTTTAACTTAAAAAGTGCGAAAGTTGCGATGGGGGGAGCTTACAGCGCTCCCCCATACCCCCTTGCTGTAAGCTTCCACCCCCTCGCCGGACCAATCCTAAACAGCTTCCGCCAGCCCTGTACGTCAATTTTTATGGTAGCAACATTTGCAGTTAACCTAGCCTGGGTAGTTTCATTGGATAGTTCACGGCAATGTCAAAAAACATTAAATGACGCGTAACTACATGACCCTCCAACCTAAACGCCTCCCGTAAGTAAAATTGTGTGCTATGCTACCGTTTCAAAGATTTAGGGGAGTTGTATCGGAAAGTTGTTCAAAATACTATAAGCCCGCCAAAATCTGTATCTCAGGTTTCAAAGTGCTATCAAGCTTGCCCGAATGTACGCATTTCGTAATTTTTACTAATCTCTCAATCTCAATCTCTGGCGTCCCATCCGATATATAATACCCAAACTTTAAAAGTTACCGTTATCTATGGTCAAACACACACACGTGCACACACAAAGCGCCCAAGCACACATTCGGGGGCAAAGGCCCACCGCACGGTAATTTCTGTTTTAGTACACTAGAGCTTGCTGTCATACAGCAAGCACACACATGTACACCCACCCGTGCGCAAGTACATACATGCGCACATATGTACACGCATACGCACGCAAGCACACATACGTACACGCACACGCACGCAAGCACACACATGCGCACATACGTACGCCGAAGGGGCATAGGCCTACCGTCGATAGCTTCGTTACACAGCCAAGTATACCAGAGTCCTGCTGTTGTTTTCTTTTTTTGTACTCGTACTCTGTGTCACGGTTTTAGCTGCTGAGCGAGCCGACACGACAAAACCAGAAATTTGAAATTTGAAGTAGTAATACTGATCACGTGACAACTCCAAATCACCGTGAAGCAGCTGAATTATGAACTGACCCTTAATAACTAAAAACATTATCTGTGAGAAAGATGGCACGGCTGTTTGCTCTCATTGAACGCGTGGAAACTAGGCCCTCCGCCCAATAATTTTGAAATCGATTTGCTGTCCCATAGCAACGAACCGGACAACCGATGCCCGTTGGAATGCGCTATACACCGAACACACTGAGGACAATAAACACCTATAAGCCATACTATGGTTAAGAAACACCTCTGACCTTTCAGGGCATCAAATCACGTGGCCTTACCACACAAAAAAGGTTTCAGTTTTGTGGCCTGAAGTAAGATACTTATTTCAGTGCGTACTGACCTAAATACGTTGTGAAGACTTTAGTGGCTCTCGTGCACACCGATGGGCTAAAAAACAACTATACCTTAATGGTATTTAGATAGCGGTACTTGTTTCTACCAAAGGTGTGTGTCGACGAATTTTCTGAAGTGGTGTTCTAAGCTTTTAAAATCGCCATTTTTGTTGGCTATTCCGCGCATACTTATTCATCGGAAGGGTCGTATGGAAAGGTAAAAACGGTATGTTTATATATACCATGCATCATTTCTCTCTCTCTCTCTTTCTCTCTCTCTCTCTCTCTCTCATCTCTCTCTCTCTCTCTCTCTCTCTCTCTCTCTCTCTCTCTCTCTCTCTCTCTCTCTCTCTCTCTGTCTATCTCTCTCTCTCTCTCTTTCTCTCATTCTCTCTCTCTCTCTCTCTCTGTCTCTCATCCTCTCTCTCCTCTCTCTCTGTCTATCTCTCTCTCTCTCTCTCTCTGAAGGTTCAGAACTGCAGCTAGCTGTCGACTGCCTGATGGCATACCCCGCCCGTGCGTGCACCAGACCTAACTGATGATGATGAAGGCACCTCTATGAAAACACATGCACGCACATGCACACACATACATGTATACACATTCAACACACACACACAGCTACTCCACTTGTTCTCAGCATGAAGGCAATGAAAACAGAGCCATCTCCCCTTTCAAGTTGTCACCCACGATGTGTCTGCAGATGTGGCGCATCCTCTCCTCCCCAGCTAGAGAAACTCCTGATGTTTTGAGCCACCTGGACAAGGAAAGGTAATTTTGATAGATTTTATGCAATGTTTTACCGTCTAAGCAGTCTCATTTTGTTCCAGGGAATAGCCAGGCCAGCTTTTATAGCCAATACTTGAGCCGAGTCAATTGCAACGTTTGTGATGCCTGCCTTCTGCAAAAGAGACTTCCTCTCTTCATCACTCAGAGTGAGCACCTCCTTCTCCATTAGGTCAGATGGTTCCCCTCCACTGACAATGCTTCTTGCTGTTTGCATCTCTGAACACCTTGTTTTGACTGTTCTAGAACAAGCAGCTGAGGTCGGATGTCGGGCTTTGGTTACATGCATGAATGTCATTGGCTATAAGGTACATGTACAGGTATGGTTTAGTATGAAATAACAACATAAGTGAGACTGAATACACTTAACTGTTCCTCCTGTAGGCAGTTGTATTATGCCTTGATCAGGGCTAGTGGAGATGGCCCTCTTCAGCAGTGCCGCTGCTTCTTTTCCTCCACAAGAGTAAGAGATGGTGTACACTCGTGCTCTTCATAGCAACCAGCCTTCACATCTCTGTGGCACTCTGCACACTGGACCAGTACATCCTTCAGCAAGATTACAATAGCATTAGGTGCTGGTCATATTCCTGTGGGTACCAGGGTGCTGTCCTCTGAGCAGCAAGGACACACTGGGGATGATGCTGCTACCCGCTCCACAACACATCTGGTACAGGCCAGCTTATGACATGGCAGTTCAAGGGGCTGTGTTACAATGTTTGAACAGACCACACACTTCAACTCATTCAGGACAGTGGAACTGTTTTGGCTTGCCGATGGTGGGTAGGGCTCATGTGAGAAGATCGGAGGAGGGGCAATCTTCAAAAGATGTGCAATGAACATATTAGGTGTGAGTCCTGATTGACGACCTCTGCCAACTGTATGCTTCCTGACATGACCTCTTGCACTGACTTTGAAATGCTCACACACCTGTGATATGATTCTGTATACTGATTATGTTGTATAAAAGCATATACATGTACCTTACACCCTTCATTTGCATGCACTTCCCATACAAATGGTGTGAGTGCACATTTATGGTGCACTCCTTCTGCCCTGGCACTAATATACCTCTCGTTATTGAAAGATGACAGCTTTTGCAGAAGTGTTCAGGGTGCACTTGAGGGTTATCAGTAAGGGTATTGATAGAAAAAGCAAGCTGCAGATCAGCTGCAAATGCTTTGCATTCATATCTCCTTTTTGCTTGTCCTCTTTATCACCCTGTGTCCACATACTCTGCAATGCAGCGGCAGTTGCTTGATGTGGTAGTCCATTCTGATGTACATGTACTTGTAACCTATGTGCATGTGTTCACACAATGACCACAACACGCATCGATTATTCATAAGATACACTCGCGTGTTTAGTGAAGACAGAAAATTCGTCGACGGAAGCGGTTCATCGACTCTATTTTTGGCATGCCTTTGCCTTACGAAAAGACTAGTCTTACCTCCAACCCTTGTGCAGGAGGGGCGCAATATCGGATCTTGTACCCGCCCTTCCAAATAAAGTGCCGCGTGGCTATATAAACACTGCTTGCGCATTAAGTTGCTGCGCAATTTATAGAATGCGTGTTCATTATAATAAGAGGCTGAAGCGTTGTGTAGTATTCATCTTATAAGGATGTATATTTTTACAGCTGTACTGAAGTGTTGTGAGCTTTGAAAGATAGGCATTTTTAATGAGGAGTTATTCAGCTATCTATTGGACAGGTACCGTAATATTCTAATTATAAACCTAGTTTCCAGCCGCATACAACCGTGATGGCGATTCGAAGGCAGTATAATAGTGATGTAAAAAGCAAGGCAGTGCTGCCAATCCTCCCGGCTAATCCTTGAGTATCAAGGTTTTCAATCATATCTCAAGGTTTCAAGGGAAGTGGTCCGATTCTCAAGGTTTCTAAAGCCACCCATAAGTACTGTAACATCATCGAAGTTTCGTTAGAAACTTCCATGAAATCATTAAAAAAACGCGACCCGTCTGTAACAACACTCCCGACGATCGGATCGTGTAGCTTGTTTTAGCATAGATATTAGAGTAGAAGGATAGGAAACAAATCACGTGAGCAATACTCTACCATAGATTTTTAGGCGCGCAGTCCGCATAGTTGTTAATTGAGTGTTATATGCTACTCCCCCAAAACGACGACAAGAGTTTTAAGAGAAAGAGAACGTTTGTGGCGTATATGAAACATAAAGTATTATATCATTGGTCATTGTGTGCGTGTATTGTGATTGGTTGTGTTATACGTGTATATATTGGCAGTTGCGTGGCAACTAGTGAGTCTTGATATTTGATTTTATACTGTGTGAGAACCTACGTTACATTGGTGTCAGAAGTGGTTCAGAATGGCACAGGACAGTATAGTACTTCCGGAGATTTCAGCGGACAATTTTGAACATGCTTGGAAAAGGTTTCGTCTTGCGGCGGTGGCGAAACAGTGGCAAGCGGAAAAGCAATTGCTAATTTTACCGACGTTGTTGCGGGGCAACCTTGTCGACTACTATATGGACCTTGGCGAGGATGAAAAAAGGTCGTTGGAAGACGTGAAGCAAGCCCTTGAAAGGAAGGCCGGGATTAAGAAAGACCCGGTAGTGGCGGCTAGATATTTCAATTCCCGTTACCAAGACGACAGGGAACGCGTAATGGACTACGCTACGCAGTTGCGAAAGGCGTTTAAAGAGGCTTACCCTGAAGAAGATGTGGGTTCCGCGGTGCTGCTGCAAACATTTTTGTCTGGTCTTCGTCCTTCCATCGCTCGCCAGGTTATGTTGAAAGGTCGTCCAACTGCACTCGATAAAGCTATTGAAGAAGCCGTGACCGTTGAAGAAGCTTTGCGGTTTGGTGGCGCTGATACTATGGAAGTGCCGGTACATGCTGTTCATCCCAAGGAAACAACGACCGAAGTTGAACAACTCAGGCACATGTTGGAGCGGATGTCAAAGAAGTTTGAATCGTTTGAGCAGCAGTTAAAAGAATTGGATGCTGGTAGAGCGACCGACAACAACAGCGTGGAACGGGAAAGAAGGTCATCGGAAAAGAGAGTGTCTTTTAAATCTCAACGTGGCAGTTCGCAAGAAGACGGTGGAGGCAGGAGAAGGAACACTTGTTTCCTATGCGGAAAGGAAGGTCATTGGAAAAGGGAGTGTACTTTAAACTTCAACGGGTCAGCACCGACGGTGGACGGGGGCTGGCGCGAAAGGAAGTAGTCCACCAAACATTCAAGCATCACAGCAAGTTACATGTACCATTACAAGCTTACGTATTCAATATTAGTAGTTTACTGCGGGTAAAGGGGCAGCTTGAGGGACAAATGGTAGAGTGTTTGTTGGATTCGGGGGCAGCGGTGTCTGTTGTCCGTTTTTCAGTTTTGTCTGATTCAGAAAAGGGTAGGATTCGTCATTCGAATGTTCAGGTGATGGGGGCCAATGGCTCACCATTAGATGTTATGGGAGTGCTTAGCCTTAAGGTACGGTTGGGCAGTTTCAAGGATGAACACGAATTCACTGTTGTGAGGGAACTTACAGTAGAATGTCTGTTTGGTGCAGATTTTATGGAGAAGAATGACGTGTTGATTGACTGCAAAAGGAGGTGTTTGCAGTTGGGTAGTAGCGCAATAGAAGTTCCTTTTATTGATTCACCTGTGCGCGCGAGCTCTGGCGGAGTCGCGGATAATTTTAAGGTGTCATCGGTAATGGTGTCTCGGACAGTAAAGTTGCCAGCACATTCAGTTTTATTGTTGCATGGTAAAATGAAGGGCGATTTTGGCGGACCAGTTTGGTGTGGGGAGGAAGGGCTTGTAGAAGGAGGAGAGTCAGTAGGGAATCCCAACTATATTCTTGTAGCCAGAAGTCTTAGCAGAGTAAATGACCAGGGCGAGGTTTCAATTCAAGTGATGAATGTCGGACCGATGGAGGTAACTTTGCATAAAGGCACCAAAATTGCAAACTTCGTCCCTAGGCGTAATGTTTTTCTGTTGGAGGATGTTGAAGGGCATGCGCAGCGAGGTGGTGCGTCTGAGAAACTCCGTAAAGGTAGTTTGTTGAAGGTCGATCTGCAGGGAAGCGAACTAACAACGAAGGAAATGAAAGAGTTGCGAGGATTGTTGGAGGAGTATAGCGAGCTGTTTTCAGACGGGGAGTTGGGCAGGACGTCTAAGGTCAAGCATGGAATTTCGACGTCTGGGCCACCGATTAGGCAACCTATCCGTCGACAGCCAGTGGCATTGAGGAAAACGGTGCAGGAAGAGGTACATAAGATGTTGAAGAACAAGGTTATTCGTCCCAGCACGAGTCCCTGGTCTTCGCCGATCATCATGGTGAGAAAGAAAGATGGAAGTTGGAGGTTTTGCATTGATTTTAGAAAATTGAATTCCGTTACGCACAAGGATGCTTATCCTTTGCCGCGTATCGATGAAACGTTGGAATCTTTGGCTGGGTCTACTATTTTCTCTACGTTGGATCTCGCATCTGGCTATTGGCAGGTGGAGTTGGAAGAGAATGATAAGGAGAAAACTGCATTTTCTACGATGGAAGGCCATTTTGAATTCAACGTTATGCCTTTTGGCCTGACCAATGCACCGTCCAGTTTTCAGAGATTAATGACATGTGTACTCTCGGGGCTGACAAATGACCAGTGTTTAATTTACATTGATGACATAATTGTTTTTAGTGCAACGTTTTCTGAACATCTTGATAGGCTTAGAAACGTTTTCCAGAGGGTTCAAGATGCAGGGCTCAGGTTGAAAGCCAACAAGTGTCATTTTGCTCAATCGAAGGTGAGCTATTTGGGTCACATCGTTTCGAAGAATGGCGTGGAACCTGATCCATCGAAAATACAGGCTGTGTTGCACTATCCTGCTCCCAATAATGTGAAGGAACTTAGACAGTTCTTGGGGTTGGCCAATTATTATCGTCGTTTTGTTCAGGGCTATTCCAGAATAGCATCTCCACTCTTCAAACTAACGAACAAGACTGATCTTAAAACTTTCAGCTGGACTGCACAGTGTACAATGGCTTTCCAGGAACTCAAGGAGAGATTGACCACTCCACCAGTCCTAGCATTTCCACAGTTTGATAGGGAGTTTTTGTTAGCAACAGATGCTTCTGACTCAGCTATTGGAGCTGTCTTAAGTCAGGCTGATGACAATGGGACCGAGAAGGTTATTGCTTACTGGAGTAGGCAATTGACGAAAGCAGAGCGCAACTACTCGACTATTGAGCGTGAAGCCCTTGCTATAGTAAAGGCAGTTAAGGAGTTTTATCCATACTTGTATGGACATGATTTCATACTGCAAACTGACCATCAACCTCTAGTGCACATGAACAACTTGAGAGATGTGGGTGGGCGTGTCACACGTTGGTCAATGTTCCTGCAACAGTTTCGATTCACTGTAAGGCACAAAGCAGGCAAGTTAAATGGGAATGCTGATGGCTTGTCAAGGACACCATCAATTCAGCTGGCTGCAGCTATCTCTCAGGTGGAGTCTTCAGACAACTTTGCCAAGATCAAAGAAGCTCAAGCCAAGGATGCTTACATGGTATTGGTGTATGAGGCAGTGAAGGATGGTAAACCACCTCCAGGACTTACCCGTCAGAATGGAAAGATCTTCATACATAAGGGAGTGCTATGTAGGCGATTCAAAGAGTCCGGGGATTCAGAGGTTTGCATTCAGATGCTGATACCATTAGAAATGAGATCAACAATTCTTGAGCACCTGCATAACAGAGCAGGGCATATGGGTGTAAAGCGAACCTTGGAGCGAGTGAGGCATCGTTTTTATTGGCCGGGGTATGAGTCGGATGTTGAGCGATGGGTACGAGAATGTGAGACATGCCAGAAAAGAAACAATCCTCAACCCTGTCCTCAAGCTCCATTGGGTACTATCAGTGCTAGCCACCCATTTCAGAAGATAACATGGGACATTATGGGTCCATTACCTGTTACAAGGAAAGGTAACAAGTACATTTTGGTTGTTACAGATGTTTTCAGCAAATGGGTGGAAGCATTTCCTTTGCAAGTTACTGATGGTCTCACTTTGACCAGCATTTTGATGGATGAGGTTATATGTCGGTACGGTGTTCCTCAACAGTTACATAGTGATCAAGGAAGTAACCTAAATGCAGAAGTCAATCAAAGACTGTGTCAGCTGCTTGGGATTGAACGCAGTAGAACAACCGCGTACCACCCACAAGGAAATGGGCAGGTGGAAAGATTCAATCGCACTGTTGAAGCAATTTTGGCTAAGATGGTAGGGGAGCATCAAGATGATTGGGACAAACATTTGCAGAAGGCGGTGTTTGCATACAGGACATCGTTGCATGAGTCCACAGGATACTCACCATACTTTGTCAATTTTGGACGTTCACCTGTTTTACCAGTTGATGTTATGTTGGGTCGTTTTGGTACAGGAGAGAGGGGTGATGGTACTATTCCCCAGTATATAAAGGAGGTGAAGACAACCTTAAAGATGGCTTATGATGTGATCAGAGAGAATTTGGATGTTGCTCAGAAGAAAAGGAAAGAGAGGAGAGATAAGCATTGTGCTGAGGTGAATTTTAAGGTTGGGGATAGAGTTTGGCTCTTTAATCTAGCAGTGAAGGTTGGCGAGACGAGGAAACTGTCTTCACAGTGGAGAGGGCCCTACACTGTAATCGACAGAGTCAGTCCGGTGAATTACAAGATTCAACTGATTGGAACAACGAGAACTCAGATAGTTCACCACAATAGGATGAAGATGTGCCATGGCGATCCGGAAAAGTGGAACTCAGAACAATCAAATGAAGACGATCCAGCAGTCCTTCCAGATGATGCATCATTTGATCTGGGGTTTGATTGTGGTGGAGTTGAACGTTCAATCGGTGGGTATGTAGGTGCTGATGATGAGATACCACAGCAGCCGGTACACCTCCACAGATCTCAGAGGGATCGTCATCCTCCTCTAAGATATGGCCAGTATTATACACACTGAACAAAACTATTACTATACATATATGCAAGGAGTTAAGGGGAGAGTAATGTGGCGTATATGAAACATAAAGTATTATATCATTGGTCATTGTGTGCGTGTATTGTGATTGGTTGTGTTATACGTGTATATATTGGCAGTTGCGTGGCAACTAGTGAGTCTTGATATTTGATTTTATACTGTGTGAGAACCTACGTTACACGTTTGTGTGTGGATTCCGATAGAGCTGCGAACGCTGATCACGGCGATGTAAGTTTTAAAAGTGGTGCTTGCCTATAACGGTAGATATGCGCGTTTGTAGTAATTACATATATAAGTGAACTGAGGCGAACTGAATACAAACGGATGCGTCTAAATTGTATTGGCATGATATTTCGTATAGCTCTCGTGAAACTACACAGCATGGTATATGTTTACCCTATACCAGATAGATGTTGTACGTGTGAGGGCCAAATAACTAGTTTCTGATATGGGGTCGAACTGTGGCTTGTAACGTGCGTATTTTGATACTGTTCTGGGCCATATTGAGTATATATGTTGGGGCATGTATTTTATACAGCAACGCATTTTGGTTTTGTAATAATATGCTTCTTTACAGGGAGAAAAAAAGGTGCCGTTTCATGTCTCTATAGAACTGATGATCGGACTGGGCACTGCAAGTTTAGGCTGGACTGTAGAATAAAGAAGAAGGCAAAGGATTGGCCCCTTAGCGCTACTAGTGCACATAATGTCAGTGTGTTTCCAGTCTCTATTCTACCTGAAGACCTACCGTCAAAGAAGACTTGGCATCTTGCCATGATGATGGCCTGGGTACGAGAACTATGCGGACTGCAGGTGTTACATTGTGTTAATTGGCTGTGTTTCCTATCCTTCTACTCTAATATCTATGGTTTTAGCAATCGATCTAGAAGTCAAAAATGAGTAGTTTCGTTTTTGTTTCATGTCGCAGAACCGCGTGGTTGTAGAGAACAAGAGTGTACTGCCCGTTCTCGTACCCAGTCTCGGAACAAGGGGCGGGTCGTCTTCTTCTCCTCCTTCTCCTTCTTGGCAACGCATAACTCGGGACAGGAACACTTTTAAGCGATCAAAATTTCACCACTAGCTTCAGAATCGGATGGAGGACTCGCTTTTATATAAATAATCGATGTTATACTCTGATACACAATCGACTATCAGCCTATGTCTTGTATGATTATAATTACGGTATCTAAAGATGTGTATAAATAGCAAAATAACTAGAGAAGAATTCTTTGGTGGTTCAATCGTCGTTTGGTGTGCTACTATTTTGTTAGTGAAGTTGTTTTCTGCCTTCACGTCATGAAAAGAAACGAGCGAAACGACGTGCGAAATACCTTCAGGTTCGAGACGATGTTTTAGAATCGGCACGGGCATCCTACAAGGCAGACCCTGAAAAGAAACAGACAGCTGAACGCGAGGGATATCATGCAGACCCAGAAAAGAAACGGTCAGCTAAACGCGAGCGGTATCATGCAGACCCCGAAAAGAAACGGTCAGCTAAACGCGAAAGCTATGAAGCAGACCCAGCAAAGAAACAGACCGAAGAACGCGAGCGGTATCATGCAGACCCAGAAAAGAAACGGTCAGCTGAAAGGAAACGTTATTTGGAGGGTCCTGAATGTGCTCGCTTGGCGAAGAGAGTGCGGTACGGGAAGGCTAAGCGTACCCTGCAAAACCAACGAGGCCATCGAAAAAGAACTACCGACAAAGTTATTCAAAGGTATGTAAATGTAGATGTAGTAACCTGCACAGTATCTCAGATATTGAGCAGGGTTTGCATATGACATTAGCTGAAACGTTGCGTCAGCGTTGCCTTGTGTCAGATGCATGGTTTGAATATTCTAGTGCAACGACGTAGCAAATGTCATATGCAATTGCATGCGTAACTATTATAGAGCAAAGGGGTTAGAGTTTGGGGTGGGGTATAAAAGGAAATGCTGTCTTGTTGTGCCACGTGGTTGGTGATAATCATCGCTCAGGGCATGTGATTTTTGATATCATCTGTGCATTGAATCCGAATGGCTTCAGTTTACATTGGATTTCATGGCCATAAAAATATTTTAGTGGGATGTAAGAGTATAACTTTCAAGCCTTGGTGTACTGTGTATAGTTTAGCACATACGTAATATTGCATGTACATGTACACACTTCCTTTTTTCACTGTAGCTACTCTCTGTACGAACCAAAGGATATCGTACTTAGCGAGTATAAGAGTGGCCTTGAAAAGGCTATTCTTAAGAATAGCACTTTACTAGTTCAGTTAAATGCAAGACGCACCCATGGTTAGCACAAAAGGTGTGTACCAGATCTGCACATGCTGCTGTCAGTAAAGTTTGTGCAGATGCAGTGCTTAAAAAGGTACTGAATGTGCGTAGGAAAAAGGCAGGGGAATTTCTAAAGGATGTTTCGTGCCATTAATGCAATTAAATTAGAAGATAGTCACCTCCTAGAAGGGGTAAGGTACCATACTGCTGGTTCAGAGCCTTTCTTCTATGATGCCTCTTACAACCACACAAGGCAGCTTGGGGCCATACCTGTAGACCTCAATGGTAGGTGTGTAGTGGCTGAGGAGATAGGAGACCGACATCTTATTCGCATGCATCCATTAAAATGGAAGTGCACTAATGAGTGTCGGCTGCTTACTAGTGGTGAAATGGAAGCAGTTTCGGGGACAAAGTTGCTATTTCAAAAAAACATGGAGGATCTCAGAGCTGGCCTTGACAACCTGTTATTCAACAGCTAATCAGAGTCCCTAGAAAACCACATACACTGGTTCATTCAACAGGGCAATAGCTGGCTACTGCTGGCAAAGCTGTTATTCAACAGCTCATAAGATGAATGTCCCTGGACCAATGGTGATAACTCAAAGCACTGTGTCCCTGGTAAACCACATGTATGTGAGCACATACCAACTAATGGGGGCAAAGGGTTGTGGTGGGTATACACATGCAATGCTACCTAGAATTTCTGTTGGATATATGGCCCAGTACAATTTGGCCTATGAGAATAGCAGTTCTAATAACAACTGCTGAAGCTTTTGATAACATTATATTTGTGTTATTGCACGTGCAAGAAAGAGCATATTATTATGCATGTGTATACACCAGTGATTGGAATGGCTCACAAACAAGCATTCTGGTTGTGCAATGTAATTGGCATCATTTCTAACAATTGTTTCAGATGAGTCTCTAACCACATCAGGAAGGATCTGTAAACTACATCCCAAAGAAGCTTTATGCATCTCCAGAGAAAGAAAGTACTTCATCCATTGTACAGTACTTGTAAGTATATATATATATATTGTGTGTGTGTGTGTGTGTGTGTGTGTGTGTGTGTGTGTGTGTGTGTTTGTGTTTGTGTTTGTACAAGCACTGCTCTGTGCTGATCTGTGATGATTAGATTAACAACTGCTATCTCATCATCATTTGTGGTGCAAAGAAGGTGTACATATGGCTTATGTGAACTCCCAGATTCTACCAAGTGCTTCTGGTGCATTGTAAGAATATTGTGGTGTGTGTGTGTGTGTGTGTGGTGTGTATGTGTGTGGTGTGTGTGTGCATGTGTGTGTGATCTTTCTTTGATCTTTAGCAATGCCCATATCCCTTCCAGTTCTCCTGGATATGGCTTCTGTTTACTCTCAATAGATTTTACCAGCTACTGGTGGCCACATGTATGTTGATTTGTCTACAAACGTTCCCCATTATCTCACACAATTTGGCCAAAAAGGTTGTCAAGGATGCTATTGGTTGCCATTTGCTTCTGGACACTCACCTGCACCGCTCTGTCCAAGGATGTTGTTGCATACAAGGACTACTCTGGCGTACAAGGGGTAATCTGTTAGGGTGTGACTATTCCCTCTTTTATGGGATATTCCCACTTCTGTACTGCAAGGTGTTGCTGGCAAAAACGTCAGAGACAATTATTATCCAAACTATTAGTGTGTTGTTTTGTGTGTATGACATTGGTGGCTGAACATTACGAATCAATACGGATCACTTGCGATCAATTACGCATCATGCATCGGAATAATGTGCATGAAAAAAAAAAATGAATGAAACAAGTAAATAAAAACCTTCTCTATGAGAAAGTTGGTGGGATATAGGATTTGAAGGCAATGGTGGTGTAAAAAGCAAGGAAACAAGGTTCTGTAATAGTAAGGGAAAATGTCATAGTCCTATATTTAGCACACGAACATAGTACTATGCTACAAACGGGCTAAATATAGGACTATGACATTTTCCCTTACTATTACAGAACCTTGTTTCCTTGCTTTTTACACCACCATTGCCTTCAAATCCTATATCCCACCAACTTTCTCATAGAGAAGGTTTTTATTTACTTGTAGACACTAAGGACTGTGTTAGCTACTACATGAAATGCACGCGTAACAGAATTAATGTACGGTCATGCGTACGCGTACGCCTACGATGGTCGACCGGGTCTATAGCTTAGTAACTTTTTTTTTTAAATAACAAAACTACAGAAAAACGACGCGTGTCAATTCTGAACTAAGCGATTCTGATAGTGAGCTAGAGAGCCAGCCTGGTCCATCAAAAAAGAGTGCCAAAAAGCGCAAGGTGAAGTACAAGAGCAAATTCCAAAGGAGTGGACAAAGACCTGGCCGTTCATCGTTGCGCTACCTGGAGATATCCATTCCTTTTCATGTACTGTATGCTCTAGGAGAGTATCCTGTCAGTACCAGGGAGTCCGTGACGTGAAAGATCACATTAGTTCTCAAATTCATCAAACATTAGCAAAGGAAGCAATGTCTCAGCCAAAGCTTTCATTTCCATCCGTTGATCCACTTACACAGAAGATAAGATGCAAAAACTGATGTACACGTAACTACTGCTAATACCTTTATCCTCGAGCAGAAGTGACGATGACAAAATTTTTTGTCCACAATATACCATTCTCCGTTGCTGATGATCTGAGACCATTGTTTCGCAATATTTTCCCAGACAACCAAATAGCCAACAAAACTCAATCAAGAAAATCCTAATGGTTCACTGACATCAATAGTTCAAGTCGAACTTGCAAATAGACATGATCCTGCTGCATGGGAACCTTCCGTTGAACTGTTGAAATCTGCAAAGAAAGCGACAAAATAATATAACAATGAGCACAAAATGAAAAATCCATAGCTATATACAGTGTAGTTCATTTATCATTGCATTTACACTATTATATTATATTATTCTTATTATTATGCATTATTATATTTGAGGAACTTTAATGATGCAATGTAAATTGGTGGTAACTATATAGATGGAAACAGCGAGGATACAGAGCATGTGTTCTCAATATACGGACCATTTTATAAATCTCAAGGTTTTTTATTATGGCAGGTTGGCAGCCCTGGCAAGGACATTATACCTACACATCACGGTTGTATGCGGCGACAATTTACGGTATCACTCTATAATTCTGAAGTGACGCCTCATTATAGCTACCCAAACTTACCATGACTCACCAGAAACTGCAAATCAAAATATGAAATCAAACTCACGCACTGTACTTAATTCCTTAGCATGCCCACTCTATACGCATAGTCTACATGACACATAAACTATACGCCGTTTTTGTAAGGTCACGCACGCGGCACATATTTTGAAGGGGCCATTACAAAGTAATAACTTCAGGAACAAAATTGGAAGGTAAGCAAACTACGGTAGTGATCAGGAGGCATGTGGCAATACGTATTTACGTACGAACCTAAACTGGTGACGCATTTTCTATCACCACGAACATATTTCATGAAAATTGATACATAATTCGTACCAGGTACATGATTATAGGTATAGATTACCACATAGAGAAAGTACCCATGTGTTGTACAGTGTGTGGACAGAGGCTGTGGAAATCCAAAGCAAAGCAAAAGATCATATGAATGCAATGCATTCACAGCTGATCTGAAAATAGCTTTTGACGTCAACACTTCTGGGGGGGATGATGTTAACACACATCCTGACAGTTTCTGCTTGCTCTGTAAGCATTTGATAGTTAGAATGATCAGTGCCATAATGAATTGAAGGCTAGTGGTACAGTCAGTGTATTTCAGTGGCACAAACATACATTTCATCAATGCAAGGTACAATGTATTTTATTTGAACAATGCAATAATATGACATCATGGTGCGAGCACTTCATGCGTGGACACATAGGCCAAAAGTAGAAAGAAGCGCACCCAGTACACTACTGATAGCTCATCTTCAGAAGATTACCTCTCAACCAGCTTTATTGCATGAGCCTAGTCTCCAACTTAGGCCATCGTGAACAACCTGTCAATCTTAAAGAAGCTGAAGTGTGCACTGTGTTCCAACGTTCTTTCACAGCCACTAGAATTGAAGTGCAGTGTACTGGTATGCACCAAGTGCCTCACAGAGTGCATAGCAGCATCTGGTGCTGTGAGCTGTCCCTGTTGCCCAGACGATGATGTCAGACCAGCATCAAATGCAATACTCCTCTGCTGCTATCAGATACAGTTAGAAGACATTGTGCTAGTTGCAACAGGGACATTAGAAGTGGTGATTATGAAGGGCATGAGTGTGTACCATCACTTACACCTGAGAAGCAAGCTGCTGAGAGGGACATCTCTACCAGTTCTGACAAAGGTGTTGTAAAGCTTGCAGCAGTTAAGGAAGTGTTTTGACTGGTACTGAGGTGGCATAATATCTATTAGCCAATGACTTCATGTAAGTCACCAAAGCCAAGCAACAAACCACAGCTGCCTGCTCAAGGACCAGATGCAGAGAATACAAAGTATTGTCAGTGGAGAAGCATCTACCTCATCCAAACAGAAGTTCTCACCCTCAGTGATGAAGAGCGACAATGTTTTGTTGGCTAGCTACTGCAAGAATCTCATCATCCATTTAGATTTGTCCAGCTCAGGTAGAGGCTGGTCTTGCAATAAATTGAGACTTCTAGGACGATATGATATCACAACGATATGATATCACAATGCATGCAGCAAAAGTAACGAATCGATCACTGATTTTCAGGTGGCTGAAATCATCAGGGATTCATCTGGCTGGTGAGGAAAGGATGTCCTCAAAGGAAAGGGAAAGTTGCCCCCTTTATATTTCCACTTGCTTCAGGTGGAGATGAAATCAAAGGAGCTCCTTTAGTTTACATTCCCCATCTGGTAGATAAGGTTGTCCACTTCTTAAATGAAAATGAAAGGTAAGAGTGAATACAAATACTCTTACTTCGGTTGCAGTGCTGGCAGGCTTACCTGGCATGAAGAGTTTATACCAGCCAGTGAAGGTGGATTCCAAGGCTATTCAGGGTTCATGGCCTTTTACCATATCCTGAAGTCCCCATTAAAATGCATCTCATGGTGGATCATGAAGTAGGCGAATACCTACCATGCTGGCTTCGGCATTTTGGGAGAACAGGGGCTGAATTGATTCATGCCAATTTTAATAGACTTGGCTTAGTATTTGGCTCCAATCTGCTGTGCACAGTTAAAGAACATCTATTAAGCATTGAACCACAACTGATAGCTGCCATCCCCATCCAGCTAAAAGAGTAAAGAATATTATAGCTGTGTAATGCAGCTCACTTTCAAGTATTTAATACCAGGAGAAACGTGAGATGACAAAAAATAAATGGGCTATTCCATAATATACTTGTACACCCCTACTGATGACTTATATCAAGGTATCCCCCCAGGACATAAAGCCTCTACACCATACCCCCCCAGGACATTTATTTTGGACCCCCTCTGGACACATCTCAATGTAGGACACCCCCTTAGGACATTACCATTGAACCCCCTCTGGACACATCCTGATGTAGGATACCATTACCTTTGAAACCCATCCGGACACATCTCACTGTGCGACACCCCTAGGACATTGCCATCATTGCCATTGGACCCCCCTCTGGACACATCTCACTGCAATAGAACATCCCCCTAGGACATTACCATTGGACCCCCTCTGGACAACTTTTTTGGTCATCAGTAGGGGTGTACAATTATTTTATGGAATAGCCCAATACTCCATCCCCCAAAAGACGCCAAAATGGCGGATTTTCTAAAGGCTTGAAAACTACTTCAGAAAATGCGTCACCGTTAGCTTGTACCAAAAACAGATAGAGCATTCTATTGTGATAGTTTGGGTCTGTTCTATCTCGGTTCCTGAGCGTCATTATCTTTGTTTGAACACACCGTTTGTAAGTCAAAATGTTGCTTTCGAAACTGACACGCTTAAAATAAAGGTCAGAGGTGTATATCGCTTCTAGTATAGCTTTTAAGTGTTAGAAGGTTCATAAAGCAATAGAAATCAGCTGCCATCACAATACGCAACACGCGGTACGTTTTGTAGTACGCGCACACGGGCCTGTTGGCTCGGTCAAACTGCTTGTGTGCCTCCTTGCCCATTTATACGTGCACAACGCTATAGCAGCATGAGATTACTAAAGTGCATCTAGTTAATGCAACAGGGGTTAGCGTTCAGGTTTTTGCGTTCTGCACAAGCACAAATAACACCCCCTTAATTATAAGCTACATGTATGTACCAGCATGTAGTGCTCTCATTGACTGACCAATTGGTGAACCTTTTATATTAGGTTGTACAAAATAAAATCCGTAGGTCCCTTTCCAGTGTGATTTATGGATGATTTGGTCACACACACACACACACACACACACACACACAATAACACAACTCATACACACAAGTCATGCTTCAATCACAAACATATACTCTACTCTAATATCTATGGGTACTCCACTTGCACTCGGGCCCAGTCATATATACCTCCAGTATTATATCCTATAAGCCTTTCAATTTTGTGTTTATATATGTATTCACCTCATATGCTCTTGTTTTTTTTTTTTTCCTACTGGCTCTGTCCCTTTTACATAGAGGGATGTATTTATCTTTGGTTAAAAAATAGACTTATTGACCTACTGATCTTTAGGAAACTGTTTATATTCATATCCAATACGCTCATGTCCCATCACCTACACTAGATGCTCATGTCCCATAGTGATCATCTACACTAGATGCTCATGTCTTATCACCTACACTATGTACCATTACCTACACTAGATGCTTATGTCCCCTCACCTACACTAGATGCTTATGTCCCCTCACCTACACTAGATGCTTATGTCCCATCAATCACCTCCACTAGATGCTCATGTCCCATCACTAGATGCTCATGTACCATCACCTTCACTAGATGCTCATGTCCCATCACTAGATGCTCATGTACCATCACCTTCACTAGATGCTCATGTCCCATCACCTACACTAGATGCTCATGTCCCATCACCTACACTAGATGCTCTGTCCCATCACTAGATGCTCATGTACCATCACACCTACACTAGATGCTCATGTCCCATCACCTACATTAGATGCTCATGTCCCATCACTAGATGCTCATGTCCCATCACCTACACTAGATGCTCATGTCCCATCACCTACACTAGATGCTCTGTCCCATCACTAGCTGCTCATGTCCCATCACCTACACTAGATGCTCATGTACCATCACCTTCACTAGATGCTCATGTCCCATCACCTACACTAGATGCTCATGTCCCATCACCTACACTAGATGCTCATGTCCCATCACCTACACTAGACGCTCATGTCCCATCACCTACACTAGATGCTCATGTACCATCACCTACACTAGATGCTCATGTCCCATCACCTACACTAGATGCTCATGTACCATCACCTACACT
>JABACO010000687.1:0-24186 GCA_013339895.1 Ephydatia muelleri | reverse complement strand
GTATGTTCCCTGTACAAATTAATGGGAGGAGATCCCTCGACCCTCCTGCTAGCCTTATGAGACTTGCCAGGCCCTAAGCGTGTACGCTGGCTATTTGATGCCTTTATATAATTTGGGACAGTTTCCGCCCCACGGATATATTATAAAATGCATCGCAGGTGAATCGCTATAACTTCCCAACGGTTAACACTATCGACTTCCTATTTTCAACACTACGGGAAAACCTATTTTGGGGCCTTGCACTAGTTCCTTGGTGATGCTACGAAGTCCAATACCCCATGGGGTTCAAAACCGCCACATCTTCAGCTAGGAGAGTTTAAATCGCTTCAAATTCAGTATGTTCGTACAGGGGTCCTGTTGCTATTGATGTGTCCAGTTCGTTAATTTTTACTTTATCCGTCACGGAGATACAGCTGTGCAAAGTTAATGCACATTTCCCGCTCGATTGCACCATTTTTGCATGCAACCCGTGTTCCATTCTCCCAATCCACAATAACTTCTTGTTCCGCCCATTTCTCCCTTAAATTAAGCTAGCCGTTCCCAACTGTTTTTGTCTCACTCAGGCAGTGAGTTTATGCAGGAAAGTTAAAAGAAGAACGCTGCTCAGTTCCAGACGATTGTACCAAATTAACGGACCCAAGTGAATGGTTGCAGTATAACCTTGCGCCTCCCACGTCGCCGGCAGTATTCAAAACGGTACGCGTAAGGCTATTTGCTACGCATCACATCATCCTCTAGTCGTGTAATAAAGCTTTCCTATTTGCCATCATCTTGCTAAAATCATCGTCTTATATCTGCCACGCCCACTTGGCTACGATTGCAATGATTTCGGTCTCACAACTTTCAGCTCACACATAGTCATGCTGGCTCCCACTTGTGCACACACTTGCATTGTTGCGTACATGGCCCTGTACACTATCGTATGGCATATTTTCTTATACACAACCACACACACACACACACACACACACACGCACACACACACCACACACACACTCATGTACAGCGTACTTGCACACACCAGTTATACATGTGGCAAGCAATACACCTGTCTGATGATGGTACAAACACTCTCACTCACAAACATTGTCACATGCACATGTATTCATTCAATTCAGCTGATTGCATTTCAATTTGTGTACCAAGCTTGAAAACACACATGCACATGCACATGCACACACACAACATGACATACACACAGACCACCAAATGCACACACATACTGCATTTCAATTTGTGTACCAAGCTTGCATAACGCACACATGTACACGCACAGGCACACACACACACAGGCACACACACACAGGCACACACACACAGGCACACACACACAGGCACACACACACAGGCACACACACACAGGCACACACACAGGCACACACACAGGCACACACACACATGACATACACACACAGACACACAAATGCACACACAGACACACTACCACACACGCACACACACACACAGGCACACTGACACATGACATACACACAGACACACAAATGCACACACAGACACACTAACACACACACACAAACGCACACACATGACATACACACAGACGCATACAAACTCACACACAGACACATTAACGCGCACACAGACACACTAACGCACACACACACAAACGCACACAGACACACACATGACATACACACAGATGCATACAAACACACACAGACACACTAACGCACACATGACATACACACAGATGCATACAAACACACACACAGACACACTAACGCACACATGACATACACACAGATGCATACAAACACACACACACAGATACACACATGGACACACAAAACACACTACACGCATATGACAAACACATAACGCACACACACACACGTACACACACACACACATGGAAATGCACACTAGCACACACAGATACACATGCACACACACATGCATGAAATACACACTAGCACACACAGACACACATGCACACATACACATGCATGAAATACACACTAGCACACACATGCACACACAGGCACACACAGACACACATGCATACACACAGATGCATACAAACACACACACACAGACACGCTAACGCACACACACACAAACAGACACACACATGGCATACACACAGACGCATACAAAAACACACACACTAACGTACACAAACGCACACACAGACACACACATGATATACACACAGACGCATACAAACACACACACAGATACACAGACACACACATGGACACACAAAACACACGACACACACATATGACAAACACACACATACATGGAAATACACACTAGCACACACAGACACACACACACGAGACAGTCACACAAAACACTCAGACACACACATACACAGGAACATACACACACGAGAGACACACACGGACACACAAGCACACCAGACACACACACGAAATATATACACTCACGAAATACACAGACACACACACAGAAACACACAGACACGCAGACTTGCACACAGACTCGCACACACAAAATACATATAGACACACATGCACAGACACAACAGACACACTCACAGATACACACAATACACACAGACACACATACAGATACACACACAGATATACAGACGCACACACAGACTCGCACATGTGCACAGACACGTGTTACACAAAGCACACACTGTTGTTCATGTGGAAAAATACAGTAGTGCTCTCTGATAATGATGGTACACACATTTTCTCTCACTGAATGCCTTCTCTGCACATGCATTTTTGATCTATCTATTGAACAGCATGAGACATGTCTACACATGTAGGTACATGTAGCAACGTGTACAATGTCATAGGAGTTGTCCTTTGTGCATACATTGTGTCCTTATAGGACTGTCCCCTGACACAAGGGACTAAGGATATGCCATGGTTAAGAAATTTAATATGGCGCCGAAGGCGCCCTCGTCCACTGGTCATAGACGGCCAAACATTGCCTAAATAAAATTGGTGTTGGAGGGTGGTTTTTGACACTGGATTCGGATTCCGGGTGCAAATTGACCTGGTCCCTTGCGCCTTCGGCGCGGTCCAAAAACCCTAAGCCCTAACCTATCCTAACAGCGTCAATGCCGTGGCTTAGCAAACAACTCAAGAGGCTTCTGTTTATCTTGAGCTTGTGGAATGATGAATATTGCTATCCATTGTGTCTGTGTAAACTTACCACGGGCCCTGACCTACCGCAATCAGCAATGATAGGGCAATTCATCACCAGGCAGAACCATTGCCCTTCAAAAAAACTGCGTCATACATCCTTCTTCAACTAGAAGAGGCAGCACAGTGTTGCATGTCGCACTGTACTAATTTTTATGCGTAAATTAAATGACTACTCGTAGAAGGTTATAGCAAGGCACTACATACTTTGTACTTATGGTGAGGAACAACAATCTGAGTTCATGTACACTCGTTTAATTCGCTGCATTCAATTAGTGCAACATGGGACACACAACATTGTGCTGATGAAAACAGTAGGCCTGTGAGACCTGCGATGAAATTATTGTACCTCCCTTATCGTTGCAGATCGTGGTAGGTCAGGTAAGTTTACACAGACATATCGATTGCAAGCTAGTAACGATATTCATTGTACTGTAATCCGAAAAGGCTTTTTTACAGGTCAGACTAGCACTTGTTACAGAGTGCTAAATGGGAGAAGAGTATACGTCTGCTTTGCAACAATACAGAGGAAACACAGATATTGGTGTGTGTGTGTGTGTGCTCAGGATGTACAGACGCATTTGCCACAATAGATACACATGCATCAGGGTGTGTGAACCAACATGAGGGCCTGTTCATGTACTCTGTGTTGAGCTTAATATTGTATGGGCAAAGAGAGACTCAAGTCTCTGCAACTGGTAAACAAGCCACCTAGCTGAGTAGTGGAGGCATAAAAAAATGATAAGAAGTTGTTTCAAGGATCAAGGATTTTGCCAAACAGGAAAGCTTTATTACACAATTGTACTTAACTACAAAAAGATGGATGTGAGTTTGTAAGAACTTAAAGTATTATGCATGTTGCTGCAGGGACCCTCCACACACACACACCACAATTTTTAGCCAACTGTGTAAATCTCATCAAGGAATGATAGCCAACAACAACTTTGTCGATGACAACATCATGCGCATCATGATTTTAACACCGGATCCGTGAGAACAGACATTTTTTGAGCTGATTTTGTCGAACGCACGTTTTTGAAAATTAGTCGGAAGCGGTCCAAGTGTCATAAACGCTATGAACTATAATAATACCAACTCTTCCATGATTATTATGCTTTTCCCACCTTCATACCTACTTCCTAAGCCATCCTGTGTTTGTTCAAAGTTCGTAACTTACAACGTCACCGAAAAAAGTACACTTTTTTCAGTGACGATTTTTCTCATTTGTAAACAGTGATTATATTCTCATTTCTAAACACAAACATCGATTCTACTAATTTTGGCACTGCAGTCTTTCAGCTCTCTGAAAGACAGAGTTCAAAGCCAAATGTCTATCATATAGGTCTGGGCACGATGGAAATAAGCGTATACGGGCGGAGGGTCCTATTAAAGCTTCACGCTAATATTATTGACATATAAGCCACGCATTTGTCGATTATAGTTTCTCTTACTCTCCCTTTTCTCTCTCGCTCTCCTCTCTCTCGCTCTCTCCTCTCCTCTCTCTCTCTCTCTCTCTCCTCTCTCTCTCCTCTCTCTCTCTATCTCTCTCTCTCTCTCTCTCTCTTGTCAACGGCTTTTCTGATGTTAATCCTGCACAAAACGTATCAATTTTGTAAAGTTTTCATGTACTCTGTGATGCGCCTACTAGCTCAGACTTGTTCCCTGTTTTCTTGATGTTGTGATGGCAGAGATATGTTTGCAGTTCTTCCTTCTTCCACTGGGACAGGTCCTTGTCGAACTTCAGGTCCTCAAAGGTCATCCTGGCCTTCTTCTGCCTTCCTTGGGACACTACTACGTTCCGGATTTATCCGTACGTGGTAACGATCTATCCTTCCTGGACGTTGGTGGGGTTTGCATAGACAACACTTAGTGCAATGCGTTCCTCCATCACACTTAGTGCACACTGGTTTCTTGTGCTTCTCAGCACATGATGACACTCGACTTGTCCACTAATGACTAAATAACGAATTACGCACTTTCCATGGGTCTGGGGACTTACCAAGGCAAGTTGGCTTAACGTTTTATACAAAATCTAAGTGGATTAATGAAACGTTATTCGCTATGATCTCTATTGGTAAACAAACTAAGCATGAAAGCATAATAAACTTGTTGAATAGGGCTTGAGAAAAAGTGTACTTACGTCCCCGCAATGACCGAGAAATTGCGAATCGCGTCTCTTACATGCATACAGATCTTGCATCAATCTTGCTACAAGATTAAAAATGACATAAACAATTTCAGCGATGGTTGGGCTATCCAAAAATGCCACTCTTGTAGCGAGAAACATTTTTCCAACTAATTTTCTGAATGGAGGGTTCGACAAAAAAAATGTCCTGTTCTCACGGATCCGGTGTTAAGAATAAATTCGTGCATCTCTACATGTAGACTTGTATATTTAATTATTCATTTTGCTCAAAAGAAATCAGCCACCCCCCCCCCCCCACACACACACACACTTTTTAATATTGTACCATTGGCCCAGTGCTGTGGTGAATACAGTGATATACATGTACTTTGCCACATGCATACAGTGGTACGGGACACCAATCCTATGGGGGCTGTGTGCATGTATGTCTGCATGTCTGTGTGCGTGTCTGTATTTCATGTGTGTGTCTGTAGGTATTTCGTGCGTGTGTCTTTGTGTGCTTGTGTGTCTGTGTCTGTTGTGTGTGTATGGCATGTGTGTATCTTGTATGTGCGTGTGTGTGTCTGTGCATGTGTGTGCATCTGCATGTGTGTCCATGTGTGCCCGCATCTGTGTGTCTGTCATGTGTGTCTGTCTGTCGTATGTCTGTGCATGTGTGTGTGTCTGAATTTTGTGTGTGTGAGTCTGTGCGTATGTCGTGTGTGTGTGTCTGTGTATTTCATGTGCATGTCTGTGTGTGTCTCTGTGCATGTCTGTGCATGTCTGTGTGTGTCTGTGTCTGTGTCTGTGTATGTGTCTGTCGTGTGAGAGTGTGTTGTGTGGGTCTGTGTGTGTGTGTGTCTGTGCATGCCTGCATGTGTCTGTGTGTGTGTTTGTGCGTGTGTCTCTGTGTGTGTCTGTGTGTGCGTCTGTGTCTGTGTGTATGTTGTTTGTGTGTCTATGTGTGTGTGTCTGTGTGTGTGTGTCTGTGTGTGTGTGTCCATGTGTACCTGTGTGTCCGTGTCCGTATGTGTGTGTGTTTGTGGGTGTATGTCATGTGTGTGTCTGTGTGTCTGTATGTTGTGTGTGAGCGTTTTTGCATGTGTATTGCCACATTTAAACAGTGGTGTGTGTGTGCAATGCAATGTTTGTGTACATTTAGAGTACCAGATGGGGACACAATGTATTCAATCCTTGGAGACACGATACATGTACAGAAAGCTTGGTACACAAACTTACATAGAATCAGTGGTCTGTACAGGCATGCACAAGTACAGTTGAATTGAATTGAATACATGTGCATGTGACAATGTTTGTGAGTGAGAGCGTTTGTACCATCATCAGACAGGTGTATTGTTTGCCACATGTATAACTGGTGTGTGCAAGTACGCTGTACATGAGTGTGTGTGTGTGTGTGTGTGCGTGTGTTGTGTGTGTGTGTGTGTGTGGTTGTGTATAAGAAAATATGCCATACGATAGTGTACAGGGCCATGTACGCAACAATGCAAGTGTGTGCACAAGTGGGAGCCAGCATGACTATGTGTGAGCTGAAAGTTGTGAGACCGAAATCATTGCAATCGTAGCCAAGTGGGCGTGGCAGATATAAGACGATGATTTTAGCAAGATGATGGCAAATAGGAAAGCTTTATTACACGAGGATAATGTGAGTGCGTAGCAAATAGCCTTACGCGTGCCGTTTTGAATATTGCCGGCGATGTGGAAGGCGCAAGGTTATACTGCAACCATTCACTTGGGGTCCGTTAATTTGGTATGATCGTCTGGAACTGAGCAGCGTTCTTCTTTTAACTTTCCTGCATAAACTCACTGCCTGAGTGAGACAAAAACAGTTGGGAACGGCTAGCTTAGTTTAAGGGAGAAATGGGCGGAACAAAGAAGTTATTGTGGATTGGGAGAATGGAACACGGGTTGCATGCAAAAATGGTGCAATCGAGCGGGAAATGTGCATTAACTTTGCACAGCTGTATCTCCGTGACGGATGGAGTAAAAGTTAACGAACTGGACACATCAATAGCAACAGGACCCCTGTACGTACATACTGAGTTTAAAGTGATTTAAACTCTCCTGGCTGAAGATGTGGCGGTTTTGAACCCCATGGGGTATCGGACTTCGTAGCATCAGCAAGGAACTAGTGCAAGGCCCCAAAATAGGTTTTCCCGTAGTGAAATGGTGTAGTATGAAGTGTTGAAAATAGGAAGTCGATAGTGTTAACCGTTGGGAAGTTATAGCGATTCACCCGCGATGCATTTTATTAACATTTTATAATGTATCCGTGGGGCAATTTTTGCGAAAACTGTCCCATTTATAGCAATGGACTAGCTCTGCTGGCGCTGACTTTAATCTCCTCCCATAAGCCGTATATATAATGTGTGTATATTCTAAAGGTCTAGTTTTGGCTGGCTAAGTTAGTTACTCATTGTTTGTCGGTTAAAAAGAAAAGAATTTATACCTTAATTAATCTCCCTCTTTTTTATGGCACAATAACTTCGCTTGTTTCTTAGATGTAATTCACTTGAACCTGTGTGTTTGTTCTTAGGCTTCAAAATGCCATCGAAAAAATTCCAAATGAAACCAAACCAAAAAAGGAGGTGAGTGTATCTTTTCTTGTTGGGTATTTAGTGTCAGTGCTAAAATATAAGATCATCAAGGTTGAAGGAAAATGCTGATAAGGTGGACCCTGGCAATGTGAGTTATTTAGATAGTTGTATAGCTGTTCCAACTACTAATTGTACCGCATTTCTTGGGTTCTGTGTTGTCACTTGTGATAGAAATTGTGTGGGTTGTTTTCATGTTCTTTTGTAGTGTACTTACACTATTATTTTACATGATGTGACAAAAAGAGGAAACGGGAAGACAATAAGACAGGAGTGGAAGATGATGTGGAAGTTACTGAAAATCAATTAGGTGAGCTTAATGAGAAAGAGAAGCTGGAAATGGATATCAATTCATGCAAATGATTTGTGTGGCTGGCATGTGTCGTTTACATGGTTAGCGGTTTATCATTAATAGTCCTATTGTGTTCTTTCGTGGTATATCCCTATTGTTACATCTATACACTTAGCAATTTATTTATATCATTGTTGGTACCAAGTCATCTTTCTTTGCACTCATGGTCACACGTAGTCACGTAGGATTATTGTCCTATGCAAAAGAAGGGGGTAGTAAGACAGGTCTTTTGCACGATTTGGAATTTGCTAGCTCCACAAGCTTATGAATGATAGATATTTGTCAGACACATGTTGCTGGAATAGCCAAGTGAATGGACAAAATCTTGAAAACGTACAGTGTGTTTTCGGTAAAAAGGGCAAAACCAATTAGAGTAAAAACACTGCCATAGAATGTATAAAGTAGCACACACAAAAAAACATTCAAAAAAGTTATAATTGCGTACTTTTTTCTGTGATAATTTAATTCTTTACGTAATGCAACCGTATTAGATTGTGTAACCAAGGGTGTGATTTAAAAAATAGATTGACAATTGGTAAATTTAGCATGATAGTCATAGACAGACACATCAAATAACAGTAGAGAAATGGATGCCAAAAAATTGCATTTCTATTCATAATGAATTTTCAAATAATGGTCCTTTTTCAAATAATGGTCCTACGCGTAGGAGGGAATGAAGGCTAACACCATTCTTTACAGATAAGGGACGTATGGGAAATTGTATAGTGTGGTCAGCACACCTACTAGAGTGATATGCTGATCACGTCAGGTCACTAAAAAAAGCACACTCTCAAATTGATCTCCTTTTTCTATCAGTTATTAGCCTAACATATGTATGAATCTCATTTATCATGTCGCCAGGCCAATACACTGCATGCGTTTGACATTATTTTGTAATAGCAATGCATATTACATGTAACAGTATGTACTCATGAGACAAATGTACTTCTACATGGTTACACATGATGAGACTTATGTTAAAATTTTTAATTTGCTTGGTACCAGCAGCAATCCAACATGGCTACAATTATGAGCTACATGTACATGTATTTTTACCCAGTTTCTACTTCTGCTGCTAAGAGACATAAGTCTGATAAAGGTAGGCATTTGAGCTACAGTACGGGTCATAATAAAAGTCACGTTCCGTCTTAGTGCTACGATCGTAGCACGAAGATATGGCTTCTTGTTTCGTTTAGTTCTGACTTCGTAGCATTCTTCAAATAAGATTAACACAACAGTTGTTGATCGCTAGACCTGTAATCTGACGTCATCGTTTAACCGCAGTTTAAATTATGTTTTAACGCTCGTTTAGTGCTACGATAATGGTCTACAGTGATTATGCGAAATTTCTGATATTGTTTTACCATCAGAAAGGGTACAAAGCTCCTACTATACACCAACGGCTAATATCGGAGGGTATTCCATGTACACGCGAAAACATCCACCGGTTCTAGCAGCGCTTCGAAGTTAGTGGTGGGATTCATCGAAACCCAGGATCAAGGTGTGATTACAACGAAAATCAAAGCGATGGTGGAGGAAGAAATGCAACGCGACAATGAAACCACCGCCACTAAATTGCAAAACTACTGGTGTCACGTGGCTATAAAATAAGTATTCGAACAGTTTTACGTTGCAGATCATCGCTTGGATGGACGTTCCGTGGAAGTGCTTACTGTCAGTTAATCCGTGATGTGAACAAGCAGAAAAGGCTTGCATGGGCATTAGCTCATCAAAATGACACATTTGATGATGTCATCTGGAGTGAAAAATTTTCTTTACTTAGTTATTTAAGCAAAGTACGCAGCGTCATCGTTTTTGGCGATATGTGTCAATGACACGTGGCAACAAAAACCCCGGTTTAAACGGAGTTGTGCAGTTCACTAACCTTAGTTAACGCGTACGAAAGTGTCATAAAGATCATCGTATTTTAGAAAACACTGCACAGTGCTACGATCGTAGAACTAAAACGGAACGTGACTTTTATTATGACCCGTACTGTATGTCTGTATTTGATATCAATGCATGCAAATGATTTGTGTGGCTGGCATTGCAAACTAAGGTTTCCGTTTAGTGGTTGGTTTTGTAGGCATTGAGATTTAATTCCAATCTCTCTCAAATCCAGAAGGTGTTATCCTGATGCCATTAGTCTACTATTCTTACCCTATTAGATTTTTAGTTTTAGATACTCAATATTCAAATACAAGTGTTTGTATCTAATTTTTTTCACAGTCTGAGTCTGGAATTCATTTTTAGAGAACCAATGCTTATAGTGGGACATATATAATTCATACCTTGCGAATATAATACTTGAGCACTTGATTGGGAGCGATTACTGTGCATGCCATTATGGGTTCAAGTGCCAAAATTCTATTGGTTTGGTGCAGCAACATCTGAGCAGAAGGCTGAACAGAAGGTGACGGATGCTCAGCAGGAGGGAGAGAAGTCTAAGCAGGAGGCGGAGAAGGCTCAGCAGAAGGTAGAGAAGACTGAACAGAAGGTGACGACGGATGCTCAGCAGGAGAAGGATGCTGAGCAGGAGGTAGAGAAAGCTAAGCAGGAGGTGAAGGATGCTGAGCTGAAGGATAATGAAACGCTTCTAGACATTGCCATTCTGAATTGGAAAACTGCTTCTTACAATTACCAATCTGCTTCTGACAATTACCGATCTGCTTCTACTGTTCTCACTTCTGCCAGAACAAAGCTGATGAATGTTGGTATGTGATTAACTATTGCATGTGTGCATTTGTCCCTTCCCTTCCCATTCCAATACCCCCATTTACTGTGGTCATCTGGTTGTCATCAGGCTCATCATGTAGTGTGTTCATCAGATATTTAATATACTTAGATCCCTTCAGAATCTGAGTTAGCACTCCTTGTTTTTTGGTTCTGCATTGGTTGAGTACCAAGGAAGAAGTACCATCCATCCATCCCATCCATCCACCATCCATCCATCCATCATCCATCCATCCATCCATCCATCCATCCATCTATTGGATATTGCTTTGTATTGCAGAATCAACATCTCATAGAAGAACGCATTCTGTCAACAATCCTGGAGGCAAGTTCTTACAAATAAATTATTGCTGATTACAGCAGTAGTGTCCAAAATATGCATCGGGCATCATATTCACCAAGTAGTAGTGTGGTCATCAGGTTCACCCACGTACCTCTGGCTTCCCACCCACCCCTCTACTCCCTCCCACTTCCTCCCTTGCTCTCTCCACATCTTCATCCTCTGATCTATCTCTGAGATCCATGTCTAACAGAAAATTTCAGCCTGTACTATTTGCATGTGTTAATGTTTGCCTTTTCACTTTTTTACACATGATTTTGTCTGTATTGGGCATTGCAGAATCGACATCTTCTAAAAAGGCAAAATTTGGCATTTCTGATGAAGGTAAGTACCAAAATTATATAATTTATTGCTGAAACAGTAGTAGCATTCACACCCAAAATGGTTACTTCATACCTAATATCTAACGAGAGGTGGGGTGGGCGGGGGATAGAAAACTGCATGGTTGAAATAAAACTTTCTAAATCTGCTTTTATACAAGTAACTAAAAAGCATTATCTTTGAGAAAGTTAGTGGTATGCAGGATTTGAAGGCAAAGTGGTGTTAAGCAGGGAAACAATGGTCTAATAAGAAGGGAAAATGTAATAGTCCATTTTTTGTTTGCTTCCTACAGTGTAAATATAGGACTATTATATTATTAACAGCTCCCTGCTTTTTACACCACTATTGCCTTCCATTCAATGTACCAATTTTCTCACGTAGTATTGTCATTAGGTTCATCATCTAGTGTGGTCATCAGATTCATCATGTAGTGTTGTCGTCAGGCTCATCATCTAGTGTGGGTTATCTTTGGTCATCAGGTTCACCATCTAGTGTGGTCATCAGATTCACCATCTAGTGTGGTCATCAGGTTCACCATCTAGTGTGGTCATCAGATTCATCATGTAGTGTTGTCATCAGGCTCTTCATCTAGGTCATCAGGTTCACCATCTAGTGTGGTCATCAGATTCATCGTGTAGTGTGGTCATCAGGTTCATCATCTAGTGTGGTCATCAGGTTCATCATTTAGTGTGGTCATCATTTCATCATCTAGTGTGGTCATCAGATTCATCGTGTAGTGTGGTCATCAGGTTCATCATCTAGTGTGGTCATCAGGTTCATCATCTAGTGTGGTCATCATTTCATCATCTAGTGTGGTCATCAGATTCATCGTGTAGTGTGGTCATCAGGCTCGAAATTATAAACATCCAACTATTTTTAAATATTTTTATTACATGTTGGCATACTCTCGTTCCAATAGTCGCATAACTTTTACATTATAATTTAACTCAATTACAGTACTGGTACCTTTACTCCTAATGGCATTGTATATACGTGGAGGGGGGCATTATTGGTTATGAACAAAACCGAATGAAAACAAAAAATGTAACTACTGCTATGATATGCACAACTTCTAGCATGTCTAGTATACTACCCTATCAATATGGCAAAACATCTACATGTATTCAACAATTTGTAAGTATGTTCTGTCTTTGTTAGTTTCCTGCTTTAAGTTTGCCGACCGAAATTTTTTCGTCTTGTATATAGCGCTTCAAAGTTAAATCGTCCTTCCCAAGGTACATGTAGCTGCTTTCGACGCTACAGCTTATAACGAAGACACAACCTTAAGCCAGGTGACTTGGGCAATAAATAGAATAAAAGTCCTTTTTCATTGTATGGCTTGTAAAATGGCGAATGAAGTTGTTTTATTGTCATGTAGCTTAGTATTTCACAGGTCGGTGGTTGTCAAGGCTCGTTGCTAGGGCATTACATTATTTCAGTATTACGGAGGTGGAGGCCTACTGTCCACATTTTTAATGGCTGCAAACGGCATAACCATTGTCTGATCAGTCCATAACCTTCACCCAATCATTTCACTCCATCAATTAGCCCATAATCGCCACCTAGTACAGATATATGCCCGTTTGACTCCACCCTGGCAAGGGTAAGATGACATCAGCTCACTCAAAATTATGCATGACCCTCTCAAATTTAGTTCCTTTATTAGCCTACTAAATGTATGTTTATGTCCTAATTATCAAGTCCCCAAGCCAATATCTATATGAAGTTACAACCTTTGTAACAACAATGCGAAGGGGGGGGGGCATATTCCTGCCAAAACTACCGTAAATTGTAAATTAAAGTACCAGTGGATAGAGCAGCATGTGCTGTTCATGTACATATCGGAAAATTCAGCATTTGTTTCTAAACAACAAAGTTATGGCGGAAAAAAGTTGCGTAAATTTTTTTCTCTATGCACACGAAAAGTAGCGTTGCTCCTTATTCATCATGATTGGCAGTTAGATCGCTGGTATTTCCAGAGTTATTAACTGGAATAGAGCTTAACCTTTAATCCCCCGGTCAACTGCCTAACCTCTTATGCGCATTAAACCTAACCGGTTAGGCAGCCAATTCACCAAACATTTCCTTCAAGATCTTTTGTTACATAGTGATTTTATTAAGCAGCAAGTGCAGCCATATCTATGCAGCTTTTTCTTCTCCTCAGTCATTAGTTTGCTTCCCTGCAGATCAGGCCTTTACCTGCCTTTCACGCTCTGACACCTGTGTACTGTTTAGCATCGTCATGAAGAAAAACACGCTGTCGAGGAATGAAATTCGCAATTCTTGTGCCTTTGTATAGTGTTACTGGCATTGACCCGATGTTCATCACTTGAACAGTTACTTCGCACTTGTCATTCAGAACACAGAGACTCCTAGCCACAAGAACATTATTAGGCTTCAATGAGCCCTTCCCCAAATTCACCAAAATCACCCTTCACCTTTGCATTCAACAATAACACCGAGTTTGTTGGTATTTACACAGTCTGGGACACCCAATTATTACCAGAGCTGTTTGAATCAATAAAGGAAACCTACGTCATTGCTACCCAACTTAAAACACTTCCTCCTAAAGTCGATCAACACATCATTTTTCTTGGCATCCAGCAAGCATTCTACCGTGAGCTTCTTTACATGGCCAGAAATGGAGGACATGAGTGAATATGTAAGGTTGTGATAGAGATTTGAGAATTCTGATTTCACCAATAACTTTGCCACCTTTTTTAATGATTTATCATGTTTCAAGACAAGAAATTATTAATTTAAATCAATTAACTTAAATTATTTTTTTCAAATTGAATTCCAAACAGGTTTAGTATTCTCTAAAAATCGGTCTGATTATAATGTACGTGTATCATGTAAAGAACATTAAGCATCCATTAATTAAATTCAAGACAAATTAACTAATTACAACCGAGCATAATTAATTATATTCATAAACGTATGTCATTATGTGCGTCATCTTTTGAATATTGATGTATCGTCTGCTCACGAGACTTCTGCTCACGAGACCATTAAAATAGTAAGACTACGATATAGTGTGCCAAACCTCCGTTTCTGCAACGAGAAAAACAGTACTCCCACCTGATGTGGATTGATGCAGCGCAAGTGCGCAAATTAAAAATTCTGCGTGCCAGACTAGTGTATAATAACAACAGGTCCTGACATGTTTTTGTTGTTGCCCAAACACTATCAAAACTATATCCTACATACGCATGCACAAATTTAGTTGAGCGTTTTGTTTGTTCCCAGGCCATACCAAGTAATTTCTTGCATTCTCACGCGACACAATAGTGGAACTAATCATGATAACCGATTGAGTATTTTAACGCGAGGTATCAGGCGGGAATGAGAATAGTAGTGCTGTTTCGTTGGCGTAAGTTAAGCCAAAGCATTCGAAGCTATCAAACAGCACATGGAGAAATTTCTGTTGTATACATGTAGCTCACGATTATTTACCCATCTGAATCATTTTAATGTGCTGGTGCAATATGCATGGTCATATCAGCAAAAAGCATTGTGGGTTTAGATAATCGTGGGATTCGGGGATAAAAACATGAAGTTAAAGCAAGATCCCACAATATACATTTTACCATACAGAAAAGGTGTAGTATGATACGTTGAAAAAGGAAGTCTGTAGCTATAACCATGTACAAGTTGTGTAACATGTGTGATTACAAGAAGATGTACATTTACGATTTTTAAAATATCCTAAACAAATTTAGGAAAGCGTCATATCATGCACACATACGAACGGCTTAAAACCCTGGAATAACTCTTGTGCATGGATATTAGGTGCGCAAAAGTACAGTGGTAAAGCCCGCTACATGTACATGATTATCTGTTGGAATGCACTCTTTTATCACATGCATAGACCAGTGGATGTTTGAAGGCAAACATTATGACCTCCTGCAGGCAACATCATGCAGAGCTCATTCAAAACATCTATAGTACAGGAGTAACAAGAGAGACAATATATAGATCATAATTGCAGACAACCTATAGACCTTATTCACAGCATGGTCTAGCCAGAGAATCAATTCCTGAACTGCTTTCACATTGATCAGCTGAATTAAGCCAGGATGAGGTGGATACATGCATGTGGTACAAGTAAAGCCCACTACATGATTATCTGTTGGAACGCACCATTTTATCACACTCATTTAAAGTTCATAGGCCCGTGTATGTTTGAAGGCAAACATTATGAACTCCTGCAGGCAACATCATGCAGAGCACATTCAAAACATTGCAGCTCATTGTAAACAACATTGCAGTAATGTTATACATGTAGTTGTCCTCCAGCAGTACTGTAATCATGCTTTAAGGATGTCTTGGCAATGTTCATTTGATTTAGGTGTGCTTCCCAAGTTTCAGACCGATGGGCCTCAATCCCTCCTTCATGCCAGTATGCAGAATTATGCTTAGTGTAAGACCTCCTTTCTCTGGCATACTCACGCAGCTCTTCCAGCCTGTACTCTGTCTTCTGCTGGGGCATCCCACTGGTTGCTGGAGAAGTAATTTCTCTTGGCGTCATCATTATGCTTCTCCACACCTGAAAGAATATTTGACGTTTGCATACTATTACTGTACAATTTACCTTGACAAGAAAACTGCTTCATACTTCCATGCTGTTTGGAACATGATACACCATGGCATGAATGTATGGAGTTACATGCACCATCCTCTTTGATGCTCAAGAATAGTTCAACCCATCTCTTGCTCTTTATAATATATATATATACACAGTATGACAGTGCTCATTGTTTGGTGTACCTGACAACACACCTTCTGATGAATGTCATCTGCAGCATTCAATGGTGGTGACTCACTGGATATCATAGTGTACAACTCTTCAAAATCCTGTTTTAACATTCAATATAGAAACCTGCTCAATATTGATTTAATTCTATCCACCCCCACCCCCACCCTCCCCCTTGCATATATCGTCCACAGTTTAACAATAGTTGCCAGCAATGTACTTGGCAGAGGGATAGCTTTCATTTTTGGCGGAAGTAGCTAGTGTAAGTAGAAGATGATGGGATGCAATGTTTGTACATAGTGTGCATGTGTAACTTTAAAACTTTCTTCACACTTTCACCCGTTAAGGATGTCCACTCAAAATTGCCACTACTTGACACTGATTCCCAAACCATGGAATGAAACACCGCAACTTTTAACGCATGCCACCAGTTGATGTAGATGCAAGTTAGTGTGAAGACGAAGCCGATCATCCATTGACTTCATAATCATTATAAGGTTCCGTAGCATCACATCAACAATACATGTAATTAATCAAGTATCACATGATGAAGTGGTATAGAAGTGAGTGGCCGATGTATTGAGCCTTTGTGCTGTGCTGCCATTTTGCCATTGGTAGTAAAGCCGCATCTGCAAGATTGCAGTTAGGACATATAGGAATTTATATATATATTCCTCACCTAAGAGTAGCAAGTGTTCTCACAACAGTGTTGGTAAAGTGCGCTTCTGCCTTTGACATGTCCCATCTAGAGAAAGGCATTATGTACCACATTTCACTGTAACAGGCTTAGTACGTTCAAACCTGTTCTCACGGTGCATTGTGCAAAATGGGCAAGAGTATATAGAATTTGCTCCATTTAGACCCAGTGTCAAAAGCGTAAACTAACTATTAGAACATAGAAAGAACGTGCATGGGGTACCTCCTTAAACTAGACAACATCAACCTTCATGTCTGAACTCAGAAAGAGTTCAATAGGGTAAGGGTTACCATTGACATTGACAAAGCTGTCTGCTGAAGATGGTTAATTTCATCAAAGGTCACAGAAAACGCAGCGGAGATTGTTTAGTAATCTTCCATACCTTTGACTACTGCAATAGTATGGTTGCCTGCATGCACCGACAGTATTATAAATAGTAAACATAACTGCATGAGTAGGTCTATTCACTTTCTTACCTAGTCCGGATAAGTATTGTCCAATGGAAGGTTCCAGAATAGCATATGATAACAGAATGAAATTAGACGTTCTTGCGAACTTAGCACCATCCCCAGAAACCCTGATTTTAATTTTTTTTACCAGATGCAAATACTGCTGGGTTCTTTGCTATCTGCATTGAGAAGAATGAATTATTACATGCATGTATTGTTTGTAATGTTTACTATTACCAATATTGACAAGTGTTTGCACAAAGTACTTTCAAACGGCCGATAGGCACCTTCATATCCCTCGATGCGGATGAGGTCCAAGATATCATTAAGTTCGGTGAGCGATTTTTTTTTACAGCATTAGACCTTGGAAGCTCTGAGAGAAGCATGGAAAGTTCTTGGTAAAACTTGTCGCTTACTCCGAATCTATCTAGCGGATACAAAACCCTTAGATTTGCCTCGGTGCTGTCGGAGTTATCGATATCAGTGGTTCCTGATAACAGAGGCATTGTTAGAGGTTTTCCAGTGGTGGTATGACATGTGAGTCAAGAGTAATCCCGTATGATGGCATGCAGGAATTCCAACGCTCGACTTGTGCAACTAACTACATCTTGTACTTTCCAACGTGCGTGCCTGCATGTTGCTTACATCATCTAATTCACCTCCTTTGTTACAATACTGTGAAGCAAGCGTTTCGTGTGCTTCAGTCAGTTCCTGCCTCACGAAAATTAGCTGATTCTGCAAATCGTATATCATAGCATCGGCTTCAGCCAATAAGTCGTTCGCTACGCTTCGTTCTTCAACATGCATGGCAGCAGGAAACAACTCACCTTTATAAATTGTAGTGATTGTGGAGCCAAATAGCACATCGATCCTCTTTGCACCCCTCATTTTTCTAAGTTTAGATGCAACACTCAGCGATCTGCGATACAATTGTGTTTCTAAACGTGTCGCGTCTGGGTCGAAAGACATGATATCGTCCTCAATACGTTCATTTAGCAACGCCACGAAGCTTGTATCGCGGTGCTCCGTGAATTTGCCCAGTCTTCTAGCAGACGGTTTGGTTTCGCTACAGATAGTATACCATCAAGTTCAGTGGACCCCACAATAGTCACCACTAGTGTCTCCAACGGAGGTAGCACATCTTTCGAAAGCGTATAGCTTCTTCGGCTGCTAGCTGGTTCTCATCCAATTCCATATAGATATATGGTTGTCTTCACAAAGCGAAAGCTAGAATGAACGCGAGGATACACTGAATACCATGTATTCGCGAGGTACAGCGATTTTAGAAGTTACGGATGTACATGTATGTATAGCATGTAACGACCAGTGTACTGTACAATAATTAACCATAACGTTTAATAATCTCATGCTGCACAACCTAGAAAAGTCCATTTTGAATCATCTGTGTATGTGTCAAATTAACACCATAGTATAAGTATATGGCCAGATGATTTGGCCTTTAGGATCTGCCTTGGAAACTTGAGTAGCGGGTCTACACGGCGTGCTATAAGGGAGAAACGGTTGATAAATGCACCGTCTTCCATTCAATGTATGTATTTTCATAAAACCCAGTTTCGAATTAGCTGTGTGCACATTTTGGTGGAACAAAATAATACAAGAAGTTCCATTCGGAGTACCTTTATCACAATTTTGCCTGGAAACATAGTTACGGGTCTCCAGCAAAGAATTGTACACGTTTGAATGCAAATCTCCATAGACGTTCCATACTTCAATTTTTCATGACGCGCGTCGCGGGTTTCAAGTATTCATGTTCGCTATTTCTGGCCATGACAACAATAAATTCTTGTTCATCCAAAAAATTGCCCAGGCATACACTAAGGGTAATATGCGCCTACTACCAAAGCATTAGAACTACGAATATTACCCTTCACCGAATCCAACAATGCTGAGTACCGGACAACAGACACCGCTGCCCCAGAATCCAACAAACACCTAACATGCTGCCTCTCGAGCTGTCCTTTCACTCGCAGTAAGCTACTAATGTTACACACATGCAGTGGTACCTTGTCAACATTCCTATGAAACGTGGAATCTTGGTGGATTACTTCCTTACAAGCCAGCCCCTGTCCACCGCCGGTGCTGACTTGCTGAAGTTTAAAGGACACTCTCTTTTCCAATGACCTACTTCCCCACAAAGGAAGCATCCACAAGTATTCTTTTCCCAGTGTAGTAATTGTAATTGATTATTAACAGCAGACTATGGGGCTGCAATAGAACCTTCTAGACTAACAGGCACGTGAGGCAGACTCTTTTAAGCGCTGGAATTGTAAGTACGAGTCAGTTGGCAACCCGGAGTTAGATAACTGGACTATTGAGGCTCTACCCGTCACTCCCTCTCTTCTGGACTTGGCCATTCCGCGTATGGTGTTGTATATGCTGTACTTGTATAACTGTGTGTGTTTACAAGTCGAGTCATTACACCCAGTTTCCACGATACTGCCCTCCTGAAGCTGATGTTCACCTTCTGTTTAGAGCTCAATACAGCTATCAATAAAAAGGTCCACACAATCACAACAAACATTTACAAACGTTTCTTCAGACATCTCTTTCCTTGACAAATACAAGTTGTAGTGGTAGGGTTGTTGGGCATAAACTGACTACACTTCACTTGCAAACAAGTGACACAATTTGTTGTGCTATTTAGCACAATAACATTTTCACTTTCAATTCCATAAACATTTTATCATTATGTGTGGACAGCGCATAATCTATTCTTGTTACCCTAGGACATACAGGCCCAGAGATATTAACTCTTTGACCGCCAAGTGCACATTTATGTGCAATAATTGCACCCCGCGTTCACCGCCAAGTGCACATTTATGTGCACACGTATTAGAAAACCAATCTGTGTCACATGGTTACGCACTTTGTGCACCAAACAGCGCTCAGTGTAATGGCGCCTCTATCGTCACTAGCGGCTTTGAACAAGCACCCGCTTGTTCTACTAAAATAGGGGAGAGCGAAGCTTTTTTAAAAAGCTGGACCTTAGAAATAACACCAAGGGATAAAAATATCGTGTTTTCGTCGTCTGTTTTATAGTGTACACGACGTACGGCTTCAAATCCCTGCCCACTTGGCTCCGCCTATATCGGGTGCTGTTAGCAACCATTGTTTTTCAAACACCGAATATAAATATATCAAAACAAAAATCACAAAACGCTTTTTAATCATAGTAATGTCTTTAACTTAAGCTAACCGTGTGATTCTTCAAGAACGGCGAGTCTTCGGCGACTAATAAGCTACGGTAGCCATAATTAAAAACATAGCTGACAATTAACGACGTCACCCGTATTGCAATATTGACGTCCAAAGAGTTAATGAACAAACATACAAAGTGGATTGAAACGCCAAATCTTTAACACTTTATATTTGGTGACAATATTACTTGTCATTGCATGCAGGGAGCCATGTTTAATGCTTTTAGATGATGATGTGGACAATTTTTCTAATTTTATAAATCCCAGGCGCTCCGTGTACACAGAAACACATATATCAAAAGCTGAATTAAACAATAAATTGCTAAGCATTGGACTCTGTCCCGGGTTGTAATGTGCACAACAACTTTATGAACGAAACAATGTATAACTAAAAGGTCATTTAGCAGGACTTGACAAAAAAATTTTGGGTATTAACTGGTCTCATATAGACGGTTGTAATGTGTAAGCATTATGTGAATTGTATGCAAGTTAAGCTTTGAGGCATTGTATCTAAATGAAAAGAGGTCATGCAGTACTGTAATGTAAGTGTCATTAAGTGCATTAACTTGTAATGTAATGTCATTAAGTGCATTAACTTGTATATAGAATGGACAACTGCTGAAGATTCGTGTCCTGAAATTCTGGCAAGTTCTTCACATTTCATTCGTATTCCTAAGCATTATCTGGATGGTTCCGGATTGGTTACGGCATGCGAAGGCAACAGTACAGAACTATTACTTTTTCGTCGTGATGATGTAAATCAGCAGTTTGATTTTCTTCAAAACAATGTCATCGATGGATCAAGCATTGCCTATATACTTGGACCTCCTGGTACTGGCAAATCAGTTACATCTTTTGCTTTTGCTATGAGTCTTAGTCGAAAGAAGTGGGTTGTCACATGGGTACATATTCGTCAGAGCAGTTATCCGTTGGTGGAGCGATTCAGTGGTGAGACAAAAACCTGCACAAGTTTTCAATCTGGTCAACATTTGTGCAGTGGATTACCAAACATATTTCAAAGTCGATTCGAAGGGAAAAAGCATATAGTATTTATAGATGGCATAGTACTCTCTATGCATGGCGAGATTCAAGAAACATGTCGATTTTGGGTTGATAAGGACAGAGATAATATTCGGTTGGTTTTTATTTCTTTAATGTCATCTGCATATAAACAAAGTCATGCAGATCCTCCCAAGAACGTGTTACGATTCTTAATTAGTTCTTGGACTCTTCAAGAGTACCTATCAGCTGTTCGTAATCAAGATTTCCTTAACAGTGTGAAGGAATCCTTGGATTCCTGTATTATAAGTTCAGAACCACTATCAACTGATGATTTAATAGTGTCCAAGTATTACTTCGCTGGTGGGAGTTCTCGATACATGTTTGTGCACTCTACGGAAAGAGTTATTAACTGTCTAGATGAAGCTGTTGGAAATATAAATATATTTGATATAAACTTGTATCTCATTGGAGATACTTCAAATCACGTTATTAATCGCCTATTTAGTTCTTTCAAAGTACAATATGGAAGGCAAGTATGTTTCTCTAGTGAATATGTAGTCACAGCTCTAGCGATAAAAGCTGGTCCACAGTATATTTCAAGAATGGCTCAACTTCTTGATCCACAAAATCCTTCCTGAATGGTTGGCTTATGGAAATCTACTTTTTTGCATCTATTAATAAAGGTGGTTTCAATCATATTGATTCTTTCAGCACTAAACAGCAATGGCCACAATGTGAAGTGCGTTGTTTTGATCCTGTAAATGTAACAACAATACCTGAATACTTTCAGAAAATATGGCTGAAACCCAAAAAATGGAATCAAGGTGGTTATGATGCAGTTTACATTGAGAAAGAAAGCAGTCTTGTTCGATTTGTTCAAGTAACTCGAGCAGATAAACACATATTTAGTATGAACTATTTTTCTACTTTGTTGCAGAAACTAACACAACAGAAGATTGTAGATGTCAAAAAGTTGGAAATATTTTTTATCATTCCTGAAGCCAAACAATCAACATTTAACTTATCTGTCATCACTGGTTCATGGAAAGAACTATCAAAGTATGGTACAAATGAATGGAAAAAGCCGGAGGATTCAGTTCAGTATATAGTTGTACCCACATCAGATTTCCCAACAAAATGAAACTATTACTGTTTGTTTATATTGTACTGTTCTTGTACAGACATGTGCTTACCCCATAATAAAACCCTCCTCTTACCTTAAAAGAGATGCGATGTAAATACTCAATGGAATATTACATTGATGTGTACTGATTGTAGGAAATTAAAGTACACTTTGAAGGGATAATACCTCTCCTCCAACAGTTCCAGGCCACATTGGCCTTTTACACTGATGTATAATTTTTGTAGACATTAACAGCTGCAGATGGATTACATCTCAGACACATTACGATCAATTAATTTAATTAACTGCTCATGTGATATTTTGAATGACAAGGGGAGTAGGTAGATAAGAATTGTTGTTGTGTTTGCTTGTATAAGCGGTTGTGTAAATAAGTTGTAGAGAGTTTGTCACGTGTTTCAAACTCTAACTTAAATATGACGTCTAAATTAAGTGTTTGGACCAAGCTTGGATCCTCAATAGTACAAGATCGCATCTCTCTCGAGATCAGTGTGTTCATTCATATCCATAATTGTAAGCTCACTACAGTACACTCACAACGTAACAAAAGCAGTGCATACTCAAACAAACACCACATGCTCAAAGCACAATGTATTAGTAAACCCACGGACATGTACACATACAGGTATAATGTATAACAATGCATAAAAGCCTTCACAACCAACTTGGACACATACAGGTATAATGTATAACAATCTACAAGCAAATCAAATACAATATGACATACATGTATCATTGATGCACACTTTTATAAGATACTGTGACACTACTTGCAATTACAGTTCTACATTCCTCTGTATTGCATTTCAGAACAGTAGCATATTTGATCTCAGTATTATCCAATGGAGGTGGTAAAATTGGCCTCATTGTTGTGAAATCTATTTGTCCATAATAGCTTACTTGAACAGTGATCTGCAAAAGAACTACAGTATCCTGGGGCTCCTGGATGAAGGGAGGAGGCTGACCTGTGTGTGTGGTGTGCTTTTATAAGAGTGTCAGGGGTTAAGGCACATAGCCAAGAGAAACAGTCCTGTGTGTGTGGTGTGCTTTTACAAGAGTGTCATGGGTTCGGCATGTAGCCGAGAGAAAGAGCCTTGTGGGTGGAGTATACTTTTATAAGAGTGTCAGGGGTTAAGGCATGTATCCGAGAGAAAGAGCCTTGTGGGTGGAGTATATATTTTTAACAGTGTCATGGGTTAAGGCACATAGCCGAGAGAAACAGGCCTGTGTGTGTGGTGTGCTTTTATAAGAGTGTCAGGTGTTAAGGCATGTATCCGAGAGAAAGAGTCCT
>JABACO010000686.1:0-24190 GCA_013339895.1 Ephydatia muelleri | reverse complement strand
AGGACCTCCGTCCGTATACGCGTAATTACTTATTTCCATCGTGCCCAGACCTATATGATAGACATTTGGCTTTGAACTCTGTCTTTCAGAGAGCTGAAAGACTGCAGTGCCAAAATTAGTAGAATTCGATGTTTGTGTGTAGAAATGAGATTATATTCACTGTTTACGAATGAAAAAAACGTCACTGAAAAAAGTGTACTTTTTTCGGTGACGGTTGTAAGTTCCGAACTTTGAACAAACACAGGATAGGCTAGGAAGTAGGTATGAAGGTGGGAAAAGCATCAATATTCATGTGGAGAGTTGTATTATTATAGTTCATAGCGTTTACGACAATTAGACCGCTTCCGACTAATTTTCAAAAACGTGCGTTCGACAAAATCAGCTCAAAAAATGTCCTGTTCTCACGGATCCGGTGTTAAGCATTTTATTTCTTTTACTAATGACTGGCAATATTATTACAACAATTACTTTGTCATTCTGCAGTACCCATCCTATGATAAACACATTTGTGCATTGTTGTTTGTTTATCAAAAGCTATGATAAGCTAAAATGAAATTAAGCATTTTAACTTTATCATTAACGACTGGCAATAGTATTGCAATAACAACTTTGTCTTTAAGCAGTACCCATCTTATGATAAACACATTTGTGCAATGTTGTTTATCATAAGCTATGATAAGCTATAATGTATTTAAGCATTATATCTTTATCACAAACGACTGGCAATAGTATTGCAATAAATACTTTGTCATTTCAGTACCAATCTTATGATAAACACAATCAATCAATTACGACTGGCAATAGTATTGAACCAATTACTTTGTCATTGTGCTGTTCGCATCTTATAATAAACACATTTGTGCAAATGTTGTTTATCATAAGCTATGATAAGCAAAAATGTACTTAAGCATTTTATTTCTTTTACTAACGACTGGCAATAGTATTACAACAGTTACATTGTAGTTGTGCAGTACCCATCTTATAAAAAACACATTAGTGCATTGTTGTTTATTATAAGCTAAAATTTACTTAAGCATTTTATCTTTATCACTAATGACTGCCAATAGTATTGCAGTAAATACTTTATCATTGTGCAGTACCCCATCTTATAATAAACACATTTGTGCAATGTTGTTTATCATAAACTGTGATGAGTGATAATGTACTTTAGCATTTAATCACAATCAATTACGACTGGCAGTAGTATTGCAACAATTACTTTGTCATTGTGCTGTTCGCATCTTATGATAAACACATTTGTGCAATGTCTTTTTTCATAAGCTATGATAAGCTAAAATGCACTTAAGCATTTTATTTCTTTTACTAATCACTGGCAATATTATTACAACAATTACTTTGTAATTCTGCAGTACCCATCTTATGATAAACTCGTATGTGCATTGTTGTTTATCATAAGCTATGATAAGCTAAAATGAACTTATGCTTTATCATTAAGGACTGGCAATAGTATTGCAATAACTACTTTGTCATTAAGCAGTACCCATCTCATGATAAACACATTTGTGCAATGTTGTTTATCATAAGCTATGATAAGCTATAATGTACTTAAGCATTTTATCTTTATCACTAACGACTGGCAAGAGTATTGCAATAAATACTTTGTCATTTGCAGTACCCATCCTATGATAAACACATTAGTGTATTGTTGTTTATCATAAGCTAAAATTTATTTAAGCATTTTATCTTTATCACTAACGACTGGCAATAGTATTGCAACAATTACTTTGTCATTTTGCTGTTCGCATCTAATGATAAACACATTTGTGCAATGTTTATTATCATATGCTATGATAAGCAAAAATGTACTTAATCATTTTATTTCTTTTACTGACGACTGGCAATAGTATTACAACAATTACTTTGTAGTTGTGCCGTACCCTTCTTATAATAAAAACATTTGTGCAATGTTGTTTATCATAAACTGTGATGAGTGATAATGTACTTTAGCATTTAATCACAATCAATTACGACTGGCAGTAGTATTGCAACAATTACTTTGTCATTGTGCTGTTCGCATCTTATGATAAACACATTTGTGCAATGTCTTTTTTCATAAGCTATGATAAGCTAAAATGCACTTAAGCATTTTATTTCTTTTACTAATCACTGGCAATATTATTACAACAATTACTTTGTCATTCTGCAGTACCCATCCTATGATAAACACATTTGTGCATTGTTGTTTGTTTATCAAAAGCTATGATAAGCTAAAATGAAATTAAGCATTTTAACTTTATCATTAACGACTGGCAATAGTATTGCAATAACAACTTTGTCTTTAAGCAGTACCCATCTTATGATAAACACATTTGTGCAATGTTGTTTATCATAAGCTATGATAAGCTATAATGTATTTAAGCATTATATCTTTATCACAAACGACTGGCAATAGTATTGCAATAAATACTTTGTCATTTCAGTACCAATCTTATGATAAACACAATTGAGCAATATGTTTATCATAAGCTATGATAAGCTAAAATGTACTTAAGCATTTTATCTTTATCACTAACGACTGGCAAAAGTATTGCAATAAATACTTTGTCATTTGCAGTACCCATCCTATGATAAACACATTACTGCATTGTTGTTTATCATAAGCTAAAATTTACTTCAGCATTTTAACGTTATCACTAATGACTGCCAATAGTATTGCAATCAAAGCTTTATCATTATGCAGTACCCATCTAATGATAAACACATTTGTGCAATGTTGTTTATCATAAGCTATGATAAGCTATAATGTACTTAAGCATTTTATTTCTTTTACTAATGACTGTCAATATTATTACAACAATTACTTTGTAATTCTGCAGTACCCATCCTATGATAAACACATTTGTGCATTGTTGTTTATCAAACACAATTGAGCAATGATGTTTATCATAAGCTATGATAAGCTATAATGTACTTAAGCATTTTATCTTTATCACTAACGACTGGCAAAAGTATTGCAATAAATACTTTGTCATTTGCAGTACCCATCCTATGATAAACACATTAGTGCATTGTTGTTTATCATAAGCTAAAATTTACTTCAGCATTTTAACGTTATCACTAATGACTGCCAATAGTATTGCAATCAAAGCTTTATCATTATGCAGTACCCATCTAATGATAAACACATTTGTGCAATGTTGTTTATCATAAGCTATGATAAGCTATAATGTACTTAAGCATTTTATTTCTTTTACTAATGACTGGCAATATTATTACAACAATTACTTTGTCATTCTGCAGTACCCATCCTATGATAAACACATTTGTGCATTGTTGTTTGTTTATCAAAAGCTATGATAAGCTAAAATGAAATTAAGCATTTTAACTTTATCATTAACGACTGGCAATAGTATTGCAATAACAACTTTAACTTTAAGCAGTACCCATCTTATGATAAACACATTTGTGCAATGTTGTTTATCATAAGCTATGATAAGCTATAATGTATTTAAGCATTATATCTTTATCACAAACGACTGGCAATAGTATTGCAATAAATACTTTGTCATTTCAGTACCAATCTTATGATAAACACAATTGAGCAATGATGTTTATCATAAGCTATGATAAGCTAAAATGTACTTAAGCATTTTATCTTTATCACTAACGACTGGCAAGAGTATTGCAATAAATACTTTGTCATTTGCAGTACCCATCCTATGATAAACACATTAGTGCATTGTTGTTTACCATAAGCTAAAATTTACTTAAGCATTTTATCTTAATCACTAATGACTGCCAATAGTATTGCAATAAGTACTTTATCATTGTGCAGTACCCATCTTATGTTAAAACAAATTTGTGCATTGTTGTTTATCTTAAACCGTGATGAGCGACAATGTACTTTAGGTTTTAATCACAATCAATTACGACTGGCAATAGTATTGAACCAATTACTTTGTCATTGTGCTGTTCGCATCTTATAATAAACACATTTGTGCAAATGTTGTTTATCATAAGCTATGATAAGCAAAAATGTACTTAAGCATTTTATTTCTTTTACTAACGACTGGCAATAGTATTACAACAGTTACATTGTAGTTGTGCAGTACCCATCTTATGAAAAACACTTTAGTGCATTGTTGTTTATCATAAGCTAAAATTTACTTAAGCATTTTATCTTTATCACTAATGACTGCCAATAGTATTGCAGTAAATACTTTATCATTGTGCAGTACCCATCTTATAATAAACACATTTGTGCAATGTTGTTTATCATAAACTATGATGAGTGATAATGTACTTTAGCATTTAATCACAATCAATTACGACTGGCAGTAGTATTGCAACAATTACTTTGTCATTGTGCTGTTCGCATCTTATGATAAACACATTTGTGCAATGTCTTTTTTCATAAGCTATGATAAGCTAAAATGCACTTAAGCATTTTATTTCTTTTACTAATCACTGGCAATATTATTACAACAATTACTTTGTAATTCTGCAGTACCCATCTTATGATAAACTCGTATGTGCATTGTTGTTTATCATAAGCTATGATAAGCTAAAATGAACTTATGCTTTATCATTAAGGACTGGCAATAGTATTGCAATAACTACTTTGTCATTAAGCAGTACCCATCTCATGATAAGGGTTGTAGGCTGTATATGCTGATGCACACACGTACAGTGCACCAAGCTCTCTGTTACCCTGACGATCTACTAGCGAGGCTGTTGACAGCTCCACAGCTCCACTAATGGCTTCAGCCCAAGCACAGCCTCCTCAGACACCTCACCTACCGCTCTCTGTTTCCCTAACTTTGCCAGTTCGTCTGCAGCAACAAGAATGTTCTCCCCTGGCTTCAGCTGAAGGAGGGCACTACATGCCCGCACAACTTCCCTTGCACACTTGGGCTTCAAAGATTTTAGATGTGAGACAACTGCAGCTGCAACGTCTGCAAGTGCAACGTCCTTTGCACCACGATAGCAAACAGCCGAGTACAGGACACGCAGGTAAATACGGATCTTTGGGCTCTCTTCTTTGTCACACACCTGATCTTCTGCAGTCATTTTGACACCGGGTTCAATGTCTCCACCATTAAACTTAATATACAATGCCTTTCCACGAGGAACATCAGACATTGGAGACTTCTCAAAATGCTGCATTGCCAGTTTCAGCTGATAAGTCTTACCACTACCAGCTGTGCCGCAGTTGACAACAAGTGGTATGCGAAAGTTATCACCTTGTAGATCATTCCATTTATTCCCCATGCCCGCGTCACATGCTTCCTTCAGTGCCTTATCCAGAACTTCAAGAGCCTCAGTGCGGGTTTCAACGTTGGGCTGCATTCATCCCTTTGCTGTGGGTTGATTGTCGAAAAGCGGTCTGTTGTTTCCAGCTTCACCTCGTTGCACACGAATGACAAGACTGCATGTAGCAGTGTTTCTGTGTTCTTGTCTGAGCAATTAGTACGACAAAGGATAAAAAGCCAATAAATGCATCTCCTTCCTTTACATCATGGTAAACAAAAAGCATGAACAAGCACATTCACTTAACATGGCCAAAACATGAAAACACACATGCACCTACACATACATGAGCACAGACACCCACATACACATACACAAACACACATGTACCCATACACACATACACTAACTAACCTGACACTGTCTTTGTCCTCTTAGAAGGGGGCTCAGAAGCCACTGTAACAAGGGAAACACATTGTACACAATCGAATGAGCACACTACTGAACAACTCCATGTGTATTTCAACTGTCTTAAATCTACATGTACATCTAGAGGGTAATAGAAAGCTGAGATGTTAGCTGAGATGTTGGTTCAAGACAACAAGACTAGTTTATGCCAGTGGCGGATCCAGGGGGGGGGTCTTTGAGGTCTAAAGACCCCCCCTCGGCCCAAGTAATAAATAATTAATTAGATTATGACACGCGTGGTTACTTAAGTCTTACCGCAAAATGAAGGTGCAAGCTCTACTACAGGATGTAAGCGCGTCGATGCAATGGATCTAATTTTTTTTTCCTCTGGAAACAAGTAGATCCAAGTAAACCAAAGTACTGCATGTCTGTCAAGCATAATATTAAACGCTTGATATACATGTACATGTGTATGTCAGTTAGACCAGCTGTTAGCCACGTTGAGGCTTCAGGTGCACTCAATGGCATTGCTAAGCAGCAGGAACCACAGACGTGTGAGAGCAAGAAGCAATTGTTCTTGTTGGAGAATTAGTACAAATTCTGCCTTCTGAATTGTCAGCTTCTTTAAGCCAAGTCATTTCAAAGAAGTTTTATGGCTTATATAAGGATGACCTTCCATCAGCTAAAGCATTGAGCTGGATTTATGGCAAATGAAATGGAATAGTGAATATTTCAATGCTAAAACAGTTAGATAGGCTTACAAAGGCTCTTAGTTTTGTTGACAAGCATTACTTTCCAAACATTTATGTACTCCTTTCATATCGGCTACTCTCCTGAAGACGTCACTTCGGAGCACAATAGGTAACGTCAGATTAAGTGGTTTGGCATTGATGCTTATTCATTGAGATATAGAGCTGAATGCAGATGTGGTGCTTGAAGAGTATTTTCTTGTCGTTATCCACGCAGGCTTTTATTAATTCGTCCTTTTTAGCATAGCGTGTAACGTGCTGAAAGGGATGCCGTCAAATATTATATAGATTGTTTTGGAACAGTCTCATTGTGAAAAGTGCTTTAATTTTCATGCCAAATAAATGGAAAACTTAAAAAGCGGCGGGGCTCCGCCCCCTCCCCTTTATGAATTTAATCTTACACCCCCCCCTTCCTCAATTCCTGGATCCGCCCCTGCATGCTGAGGCCTAACGTCACCAGCCAGAGGGGGCAGAACAAGCAACCTCACCCTAACACACTGCGCAGGAAGCAGGTAGAGAAATGACAGTTCAACAACCACGGACACACTAACTCCCTGTCCGATACAACTGTTGATACCACAACTGTGCAATGTCCCAAGATTTGGTTCATCATTCCCGTCGCAATACTTTAATCCCCGTCGCAATGCACCCTTCCCGTCGCATTGGATTATTCCCGTTGCAAAGATCATTCCCGTTGCATTACTTTTATTCCCGTCCGGTCGCAATGCCGACGGAAATGATCTTTTGCGACGGGAATAATCGATTGCGACGGGAAGAGTGCTTTGCGACGGGAATAATCTCTTGCAACGGCAATGACCCTTTGCGATGGGAATGATCTATTGCGACGGGAATAATTCATTGCGACGGGCAGAGTGCATTGCAACGGGAATAATCGCTTGCGACGGGAATGACTCTTTGCGACGGGAATGATGAATGGGAATGATGGTACACAGGAGAAGAATTTTGAGTGTTCTGAATGTGGGAAGGTTTTTGGACAAAGGGGATACCTGTGTCGGATGTGTAATTGTCATTTTTACCAGCAGGGACACCAGGTGGGGGCCGAGCTAAGGGGGCCAACTGTGTGTGTGTGTGTGTGTGTCACCAATACACAGGATCTAGATCTCGTCACAATTATGCTATGAGAAACTTGGTACGTAAGCGATGTGATAACTGCTTTTATTTTCTAGCAGGTTCAATCTTCAAATGTAAACGAGGTACATTATTTAAAAGTTGTGTCTTGTGTTTACGTGTACAGGCTCGGCTTTGAAGTGGTGCACCAATGGTTTGTGTACAGACAGAAACTCTCTGCTGAAAGATACAATGTGTTAGGAGGTATATCCAATAGCGTAATATGTACATGAATTCTTTTTGAAATATTATGAAGTGAACGAGAAGGTCATGGCCTCAGATCATGGGTATTGCGCGTGATGTAGGACAGGGGACTAGGTATAAAGGGCGAGGGGATGAAGGGCAGGGGACCAAAGATGAAGGACAGGGGACCAGAGATGAAGGACAGGGGACCAGAAATAAGGATTACATCATCAAAGAGAATACGTGAGAAGATTACCATTACGTATACAGAATAATATACGCTTAGGGGATCTCGTTAGTATCCGACTGATATCCGAACGGAGTTGGCTGCGTACAACGTTGTCTTTTGTAGTATTCTTTCTTTCCATACGTTGTGCCTTGATGTACATTGTAGAACGGTGTGAAAAAACCACACATTGTGAAAGTACATAAGCGAACACAACGTTATACCACACGTTTCACTCGGTTTGACAACAAAAATGCATTACTTATTCTACGACTATTTTCAAAGGCCTGCACCAAGTCATCCTGAATGGCGAAAGGGACAACACGAGGCTTGCAGAATACTGGGCTTGATCAGTTTTGAACTTGATCTCCAGAATAACATCTTTCAGGCATCCTAACTCCTGCTTGAAAAGATCTGGAAACTCCAGTCATAGCCAGTTACATGATTCTTGAAGAGAGGTGTCTGGTTTGAGATCCTTGAGAGCAGTGACTGGTTGCACCACCTTATTGCCATCCACCCCTTTAGCAGTAGAAACTCCAAGAAGTGCTGGAATGTTGACCCCCAGTCGAATAATTGCGTCCCGCCCCAACAAGTTGAGTCTTGGAACTTCGGTGACTGTGAAACTGATGTTCTCCGCTTTGGCAGCACCACCGTCTGCCTGAAGAGATACCTTGGTTAGAAACTGTGGTCATCGTTCAGTGTGGTCATCATCCAGTTTGGTCATCATCCAGTGTGGTCGTCATCCAGTGTGGTCATCATCCAGTGTTGTCCTCATCTAGTGTTGTCAGTGGTCATCATCCAGTCCTATGTCAGAGCTGTTTTAGCGGTCGCCATCGGAATTTTGCCGTTCAACTTCATGCCATGGTTAATCGCTTATTATGACAGTCGGTCGTTTTGGCCAATCGTTACAACTACAACTACGCTCACTAATTATCTCCGCGGATTGGTGTAATGACTGGTTCAGAGTAAAAAAACAACAAAATATGGCTGCATAACGTTGCAACATTGATAAAGCGAAGCGTCGGTCTAGTGTGAAGCGTGAACATGAGATTGAACTAAAAGGCCTAAAGATTTACTCTCTAGTCTCGTACCCAGACCCGAATGTACATAACGATGTCATCGCTTACAGTATGACATCATGTACGTGATTTCATACTGTAAGCGATGATCATCGTTATGTACAGTTGGGTCTGGGTACGAAACTTACTCTGTGTTCACCTGTAATTTCATAGTACCTGCACTACACAATTCATGAATAATTATGTCAGATCATGTCCAACCACAACCATATTACCCTTTTTAAATTACTTTTATCCATTTACAACACCACAACTCTTAGATATTGGTTACCCAATTCTTTTTCAGATTATTATTATATTTCAACATTTTTTTATTATTTTGGCGTAGAGGGTTATCATGAGGTTTTTCAACAAACTAATCCCATACATTACATAAAAGTTAACACTTGTTAACTGAGGTTAATGGGCCGTAGAGCAAGTATTGCATTGCATCCCGCATGCGCGTAGTTGTCACCACGTGTCAGCCTGTATGTGCGGTGCTGGTGGCGGTCTCTGTTATTTTTCGACGGATTGACGATTGTCTGTGAGAAATGTCTAACGTTCGACCCAAGTTGGCTGAGACCGAGGAAGCTGCCGCAGGTGGCATGGACGATAGGATGGTTCGCCTTGAACGCTTGGTGGAGAATTTGAGCTCTGAGATTGTGAAGCTGGCGCGCCCACCTCCATCCCAGGCGCCATCCACGCCTGGGACCTCAGGTAGGAGGAATTCATGCATGTGCTGTTCGGCATGCGAAACGTTGCACGTGTATCTCAGTTGGTTCTGACTGGCCTGATCAGTTGTCGTTTCCCTCGTGCGAAGGGCTAGGAGTGCGGCCTTCGGCAGAGGAATGAAGTGTGGCTTCCGTAGCTGATGTGGGCAGTCGCGCTGAGCAGGGTGGGCTGCCTGTTGTAGGGGCCCAGGGTCCATCGCGCGCCGGACATCACGTGTCACCGTCAACCCAGATGGTCGGGGGCTATCAATCCGCGGACTCGCAGGTCGGGAGCTCTCAGCTTCACCTGTTCCCGTCAGCCCAGTCGGTCGGGGGCTCTCAGCCCCACCAACCTGTTCGTGGGCACGGCGTGGGTGAATTACGACACGACGTTCAGGAGGCAGGCCGCAGCATCCGGCAATCGCCGGTGGTCGGCCGTTAACGCTTGCCTATACTCCCTTTGTTTCACTGGCAAGGCAACGCCGGGAAAATGCTGCGAGTTGTGTTTCTCCACCGCTCATGTCAGCATGGGAGTGTTCGTTGGCGGCCGACGACGTGGACGTAGCTTACGGCTGGAGGATGGTTAAATCTGTGGTGGCATCCTTGTCTGGTGCCCCAGCGGGAAGCCAGGAGGCAAGACCTGGCAGTCAACTGGCCATGACCGATCGGCGCGACCCCTTAGAAGTCTGCCGTAATTTCAACTCCGGGAGGTGCTTTTATTTGAAGTGCTCGAGGCGTCATGTTTGTTCGTCATGTGAAGGCGCTCATTCTGCGATCTCATGCCCCAGATCTACCCGGCCGTACCCGGCGACTGATAGGCGGGATCGACCCCATCACTAGGTTCCTGTGACAATATAGTAGTGGTTAAATGTGACAATATTAGTCGCGTGTAATTGGCTGATGTTTTTGATTGCTGTACCGACATGTACTTGCTGGTCAATATGTATTTCAGTGTTATATATGGTGCGGTGGGGTGATTATTAGTAAGGGTTCCTCCTGCATGCAGGGAGACAGACGTCCACGCTGAAGGCTTACAAGTATACAACAGATCTGTTGGCGTTGGCCGGCTGCCGTGCTACCAACCCTTGGAGGCCCCCAGAGTTTCTGAGCCAGGTTAGGACACCGCTAAGGCGAGAGAAGTGGCGGATCGCTTTGGCCCCACACCTGGACCGTGATTTTGTGGAATTCATCTTGGAGGGCTTGGAGTCAAGTTTTCGAGTGGGGTTTGACTATCAGATTGCCGAATGTGCCAAAGCGAGAGGGAATATGACCCCGGTATGCAAGGATAAGAATATGATCCCTGCCTTTTTGAACGAGGAGTGTCTCCTGGGTCGGGTCGTGGGTCCCTTAGACCCGCGCACGTTCCCGTCGGTTCACTGTAGCCCGATTGGCCTGGTCCCCAAGGGCTCTACGGGGAAGTGGCGATTGATTGTTGATTTGTCCTCCCCTCACGGCAGAAGTGTGAATGATGGTATAGACCCGGCCCTGTGCTCGCTGGAGTACGTCACGGTGGATCTAGTCGCCGATGTTGTTGCAAGCTTTCCCAGATCATTGCTTTCGAAGATCAACATATGCAGCGCATATCGGATGGTCCCAGTTCACCCTGAGGATAGGTGGCTATTGGGAATGCTATGGGAAGGGCAGTTGTTCGTGGACACGGTTCTACCGTTCGGTCTTCGGTCAGCCCCGAAGCTGTTTACGGCTGTTGCCGACGCCGTGGAGTGGATAGCCAAACAACGGGGAATACAGCCGTTGTTTCATTACCTAGACGATTTTCAGCTCGTTTCGTCGTCAGCATCAGGGGCAGCTCAACTGGACAGTTTGCTCGAGGTTTTTGCGGATCTCGGGTTACCGTTAGCCTTAGAGAAACTGGAGGGTCCCGTCCACGCGTGACTTTTCTTGGAATCGAGATGGACTCGATAGCTATGGGGTGAGCCATGACATTGTGGATCAGAATGTGAGCAAATTGGAGAAAATCTGTGCGGAGAGCTATGTAAAGAACGGTGTGGAGAATGATGTGGCTCAGGACAGTGTGTAGTATGGTGTGTAGTTCCATGTGGAGAATGGTGTGGAGAATGATGTGGCTCAGGACAGTGTGTAGTATGGTGTGTAGTTCCATGTGGAGAATGGTGTGGAGAGCTGGGTGTAGTTTGGTATGGAGAACGGTGAGGTGAATGATGTAAGTGCGTAGTGAGTAAGTAATGTGGTGAGTGTGAATGAGGTGGTGAGCATGAGTGAGGTGGTGAGCGTGAGTGAGTTATTTGCATTGCAATACTTTATTTCTCATGTGGCTCTCCGGTTATCGATTATGACCTATAGCAATTAAAGCTTATAATATACTATAGCCATGCATGTTATGTAGGGTGTTTGCAAAAGAATGCAACGCTTACATTTGGAAATTGCTAGCTCCACAAGCTTAGTACCTGTGTATGACTACTCATTTACAAGTCATGATTCTAAATAATGAGTGACTAAAACACATTCACAATATTGACAGTTGATGCAATGTTGTTGAATTCACACTTGGGGTGTGACAAAGGGAAGGGGGGGGGGGGGGAAGGGAGAGAGTGGTAGTGGTGGCAAAGAAGGGCAGGGGCATCATCTATACGATGAGATGAAATAAACATAAATCCACACTTGCAACACACATCCCATAACGTTTGTAATTAACATGTTATCTCAAAGTTCAGAAAAGGGTGACCATGAGGGGAGGGGAGGGGAGGGGATAGGGTACTGGTAAGGGCAGCATGTCCTTTACGTAGATGGCGGTGGACCCCGTGGTGGCATAAAAATAAAATAAAATGCTAGGGTGGGGTTAGTAAGAAGCACAAAAGTAGTGGCGGGGGCAGACCCCCAGTTTGGCGATCTATTGTTTAAAATAACAACTAATAAATATAGGCTAGGGTGGTTGTTGGAAATGGCTAGGGGTGGACCCCTAGTGGTTATAAAAATGGCTAGGGTGGACCCCCAGGGGTATGGAAAATGGCTAGGGGTGGACCCCTAGCGGTTATGAAAAAAAAAAAAAAAAAAAAAAAGAGGGGGTAGAGGTGGACCCCTAGTGGTTGCTGGAAATGGCTAGAGGTGGACCTGTGTGGACCTCTATAGCGGTTGTAAAATAAATAATAATTAAAATTAATTAATTTATTAAAATACTCATCCGGGGGGGGGGGCCGGGCTTTTAAACAAACACCAATAACTCTGGATATGAATGATACTAGGATGTACAGTTTAGGCAAATTTTTGTTATTATTATTATTATTTAGCATGTGCATTCTGCCCAGATTCTATCGTGGATCAACTAGGCCACCATGCGAGGGGGAGACACAGTTCATCGCCATAACATGCTGCGAGATGTGTTTGCAGATTCCTGCAGCCTGGCTCACCTTCCTGTTTGAACACCCTGAGAACACATCCATGGCTATCCACGCACCCCTCAGAACACACCTCCACACACACCTCCACACACCCTGAGATCACACCCATGGCTATCCACACACCCCTCCGAACACTCTGAGAACACATCCATGGCTATCCACACACCCCTCTGAACACCCTGAGAACACACACATGGCTATCCTTGAACACCCTGAGAACACATCCATGGCTATCCACACACCCCTCCAAACACCCTGAGAACACACCCATGGCTATCCACACACCCCTCCAAACACCCTGAGAACACACCCATGGCAATCCTTGAACACCCTGAGAACACATCCATGGCTATCCACACACCCCTCCAAACACCCTGAGAACACATCCATGGCTATCCACACACCCCTCCAAACACCCTGAGAACACACCCATGGCTATCCACACACCCCTCCAAACACCCTGAGAACACACCCATGGCAATTGGTTGATTCAGAGTCATCATTGCAACCGCCCCTTGGACAATGTTCTGGTAGTTGGACTGAAAACTTTCCACGACCTGGCCTGACGAGGCTGGAATTGAGACTTGTGACATGGTCTTGTCTGCTCTCAGTGTGGCTGTCCACACTGACCCCATTAAGGATGTTTGAGAACGTTTTCGGCCCCGTCTAACGAAAGTTGCAGTCCATAAATTATTAATCGCACACATACACACATAGACACAAACCTACTTATGCTTTTTTTTTGTGGTTGTGATTGTCGAGGCAGCAAATAAAGTGGTTGCAAATACATGTACAAAGGCCTGGCCCCTGTTGATGTCCCTAAATGGGCCATTTATCTCACTGTCTCCGTGGTGAACTGCACCACACATCAAATTCTGTGTGTTGTGCGTATGTGTGCATGTGTGTGCATGTATGTCTGTGTGTTGTGTGTATGTGTGCATGTGCGTGCGTGTATGTGTGTGTTGTGTGCATGTGTGTGCATGTATGTCTGTGTGTGTTTGTATGTGTATGTGTGTACCACATACAAACACACACAGTTAAGCTTTGAAGAGTATGTAGCGAACATGACAAAGCATCATTCACTCGTGTAAGAAGCGCTCTTAGTAGGTGGCGATTTAACCATATCTGGGATTGGTATTTTGCCGTACACGTGCGGCTTTCTTAAGGTTGGAGGCAATCCAATCCTTGGAACTACAATCCGTGCTGATTTCAAAACCTCATCGCTTCCTCAACAGCTGGTGGTGTCTGCACGAAGAGGAGAGAAGCTGGAGGATGTATTTCCTCTTCATTTTCTCTTCTGACCCCTCTGATCCACGTTATTGAGATGCACTTTGTATGGCACCTCCGTATCATCCTCTTCTTCACATTCAGCTGATCATCTGGCTCTTCAAAGCTGTTTTATTCTATTTAATAGAATTAAATTATTTAGGGCTATAATTTCCGTCGCAGGTCACGCGAGCACGCCACGATAGCCCGGGAATTTTAAATTTGAGCGCTTTAAAAGCGAGATCGATCCTCTTGTGAAACTTTTTGGACAGGTTCTTGCAGTGCTCGCAGCTGTTTATCACGCACGTATCGACAATAGGATGGAAGTGATTACCGAAAATAATTCTTTGGTAAACAGCGAGAGCCGAACACCTGTCCAGTCGGCAAGACAAAGTCGCAGAAGCTATAGACGTGAGCAGAAGACTCCTGCTACTCCTACAAACCCTGGTATGAAACAAATGGACCTCGCAGAGTTGTTCTCTTTTAAGTTAGTAAGATAAAAAATAAAAAGAGATAAAAGTTCTAATTACATGTGCTTCCTCATACACATTAGGCCTCTAAAGAGGAGGATTGAAAACGGTAATGGAAGCAGTAGGGGAGACCTGCAGAAGAGCGAGGATGACGGAGTAGACGAGGCGGTATGTCATCTCCCTCCTTGGAGGTCTCATTCTTTTTATCAATATCTCCCTCATGTTTACCCAGCTTGCAACTAAGAAGGTCAAGCCAGAAGAGGAGTGCCTCGTGATCACCGGTGAAGACCACTCTGCAGGTCAAGACAAAGAAGTGAACAAATCTATAAATGGAATGGAGATGTTAGAGGTGTGGTATGGCAATACTTTATTAATTAAGTTCATTAATGGTTCTTCCCGAATATGCACATATCAAACTAGCCATTGAAGCGTTGTCCCCAGTGCAAGCAATATCTGGATGACCAGTCCCTGCAGGCATTCATCGGGGACCCAGAGAATGCTGTACGTTTCTGTGGGGCCACATCTGATAGCCAGTTACACCCCTCTCTCCCCTTTGGGTTGCACCCCCTCATTTCTTCTCATTGGCAGGTGGAGGAGTTCATAGCACTGGCAGACCCAAAACTTTCTGTCCTATCCGGGGGAGACACGGAAACTGATGCAGACTATGTACCACAGCACAAGATCACTGATTTTACGTAGGTCTTGTTTCCATCACCACCTTGCCCACACCTCTGATTCTTTCTCATTCTCATACCTTGATTTTTAGTCCAGTTTGTCCCTTTCTCCCCTTCCCATTTCTGCCTCACTCACAACTTTAAAGAGTGTATAGTTGTACCACTAGTCATGTGGCTGATATTGTATGGAGTCGAGTACTAGGCTTGCCTACATGTCCTGTAGAGAGTTGGGTACTAGTGACTTGCCTTTTTCTTTGTGTTGCACTATGGCAGTTGCATTCCCTTCCACCACTTCATCACACACCTCATGTCATTTTTCACCTTACACTGTTGTCCACTTCTCCCCTCTCCTCCCTTCCCTATTTCCTCTCCTCCCCTTCCTCTTCTCCCCTCTCCTTGCTTCCCTATTTCCTCTCTTCCCCTTCCTCTTCTCCCCTCCCTCCCTGGTTCCTCCCTCTCCTCCTCTCTCATCTCTCAATTTAACCTTAGCTCTGAATTTTATTAGTGGTTACAGTGAACAGGAAAAGTTTCTTGTTACATGTAATGTCCAGGACACTGAGTAATGAAATTAATTTCCGATGAAAAATCTATTTGTGAATCTATTAGTGATGACCACACATTGCACACACTTTTAGCATCTACGACAAAAACATGCACCTCTGTCCCTTTGATACTGGACTTGTGGAAAAGAACGTCGAGTTGTTCTTCAGTGGCACAGTCAAGCCACACGTCGAGCAAAGAAGGAGGCACGAGAGAAGAAGAAAAGAGGCAAGGACACCATGGTGAGGGGTGGGGAGGGGGAAATGACATGGTGTGTACCACCTACTCCCCTGGCTCTCTGCCCAGGCAACCACTACGCCTCTAGTGAGGAACATATTTGAACTCTTCTTCAAGAATCAAATCGATGGCAAGTTCACAACAGCAACACCAAGAAGAAAGCGCTGTGGAGTGTGTGAGGTATGGCTGTGTAGAGTGTTAGCTGTGTGGAGTGTGTAAGGTATGGTTGTGTGGAATGTATGAGATGAGCTGTGTGGAGTGTGTAGGTAGCTAACATAGTTGAATGAGGTACAGTACATATTTTGTACCAGATAGTTGTATGGGTGCAAACCAACTAAGTAGCTATGGAATCGGTTGTGCAGGTCTGTCAGCAAGCTGACTGTGGCCAGTGCACTGCTTGTAAAGACATGATCAAATTTGGAGGCTCTGGGAGATCAAAGCAGTGCTGTGTGCACAGAAGGTTAGTGATGCCATCATCTGTTTTTCCTCCCTCCTCAACTCTCCCTGCAACATTGTCACTCCCTCTATCGTTTTCATCACTTCCGTCCTTACCTTCTCTCTTCCCCATATCACCAGGTGTCCCAACATGGCTGTGCAGGCAGCTGACGAATGTGATGATGAGGAATACAATGATGCAGAGCTGCTGGTATGTGGAGGAGGAGGGGGAGGGGTTTACAAAGGGTACTATTTTTTCCCCACATAAGAAAAACCTCAAGGACACTTCAAAGAAAGTCAAATCTGAAAAGGAAGTCGAGGTGTATAATGTGGCCATAAATTGTCGTTTTGTTATACTTGGTCCTGGCCATGTAGAATACAGTGCTGTGGGTAGGAGAGCCAGACCGTACAGAGGGGAAGAGGAAGTATTACTCATCTGCAATCGTCGATGGTAATGAAGTAAGCGACATCTTTTCCTCCTCCCTGGTCCTTTTTATTCCCTCCTCCCACTCTTATCTTCAAGATCCATGTTCAGGATGTCGTTTCTGTGTGCCTCGATGAAGCCAATGTGTCCCTGTACATAGCCAAGGTGTGCTATATGTGGGAAGACACAACCACTGGAAAGAAGTTGTTCCATGGACACTGGTTCAGGTACAGTATATATCTGTGTTTCTACCATATGTCGTGTGTGTCCATTGTGAAGATCACTGTGTTCCAATGCTGTGTGTCCCTCTGTTTCAACTGTTTTAATGCTGTGTGTCCCTCAGCCGTGCGTCTGACACTGTCTTGGGAGAGACTGGGTACCCTTGTGAACTTTTTATGGTTGATGAGTGCGACGAAAACCCCTTGGGGGCCATTATGGAGAAAGTGAATGTAAGTTTGTTCTCATGGTATCACGTGATATCATCGCAAGCTGTTATGTTGCCAGTTAGAGTATCGCCCTCCACCTGCCAACTGGTCAAAGCTGGGTGGAATGGAAGAACCTGATGATCGCCATGAGGAAGATGAAAGAAATTTCTTCTATAAAAAATGGTGTGTGTGTTTGTGTTTGTAATATGCATCCTATATGATTCTATTTAATGTCCAAGGTATGACAGAGAGACTGCACGCTTTGAGGACCCACCCTCTTATGCCCTCCCAGAGGACCAAAGGGACATTTGCTATCCTATCTACTGTCTCAGCTGTGTCAGGATAGCAGCAAAGAACATGGTTAGTCCGTCCTTGCTTCCTACCACCCCATAATCTCACCTCCTTTTGTTACCAAGGCCCAGGTACCCACTCCTCTTCCTGCAGACAAGGAAGAGTTTACAACAGAGAATAGGTAAACCCCCCCCCCCCTCCCCCCCCCCCCCGGTAACTAGAAGATTCTCTCTATACCAGTTCCTTCAGCTTCAAGAACAATACGTACCACATTGGAGATGGAGTGTATCTTCCTCCTGGCACCTACTCGTTTCCTGTGAAGGCAAAGCCAGCTCCATCCAAGAAGCAGAAGGAAGGGCAGGTAATGTGATTACCACACTCCTCCTTGCAACCTACTGTGATCGTTGTGCCATAGATTGATGAAAACATGTATCCTGAGTACTACAGAAAGATGTCAGAATATGTAAAAGGAAGCAATCATGAATTGCCACAACCTTTCCAGATAGGTTAGATTGCTGAATGGTATGAATGTCGTATAGGAAGCAACGTGTGCATTGTGTGGATCCTGCATGTGTGAGTGTATCATGTGCACGTGTGTGTGATCTTACATGGGTACACATATGTGCCATGTGTGGTGCGCACATGTGCAGGTGGGTGAACTTGCACCTTCATTGCCATCATAGGCCGCATCAAAGAGATCATTGCAAAGCGCTCATTAGGAACACTGGATAAATCATCAGAAGTGATGTTAAAAGTCAATATGTTTTACAGGTATGAAAAGGGGTCCCCAGCACAGATACACACCTAATAAATTTCATAATAAAGGTTGGACGACACGCATAAAGGTCCAACATCTTCTACCCAATCTGATCTGAATCTTCTCTACTGGAGCGATGAAGGTGCGTGTGATATAGGATGAGTTACATTTTAAAAATTCCAACACTGCAGAAGTGACAGTGCAAGCTAGCCTGGTATGCGGCCATTGTACAGTGCTGTACGGAGAGAACATCGCTAGTAATCTTGATGAGTATTTTCTAAGTGCAACTGACAGATTTTATTTCATGGAGGTAAGCTTTTGAATAGCAAGGTAAAGATATTGCAATGGTTTCCTTACCTCTCTTCCTCCATGCCCTAGAGTTACATAAGCTCTGGCATTGCGGTTTAACTCTTCATCCTTCCACAGCACCCCAGCTCTATGGTACTTTCCTTGCTGCGAGTCTGGAAAAGTATTACCATTAGATAAAATTGTAGCTCTCCACCCTCTGACTGCTCGTTCACTGACATCAACCAGCCTAGCACGATAAAAAATAAATGAATTATTTTTCACAGTGCTCATTGTACAATAATGATCAACTCATATATGGTTGCTATGCATATTTTTTTCCATTTTTATGTTATCAGGAGAAGTCGTTTTGGAAGTTTATGCCTTTCTGCACTCTAGTGCTGGTGGTGATAGTGCTGGTGGTGGTAATGCTTGTGTGTAGTGGTGGTGGTGGTAGTGGATTCATGGTCATGCTGGTTGAAATATGGTAGGAGAGAAACACATCCCTCTTAATGCTGAGGTCAAAGCAGTCACTGCACTGCCTGGAGTTGTCCTCGTCCCCATGTGGTACTCCTTCATCAGGGAATCGGTGTTTGTTCCCAGCCAACTGCAACCTGCATTATTTAGTTCGCTGTTTCCTAGCTAAGGTCTAAGCTCAGCCCAGATAGTTGGTTGTCAGACAGATTCATTCAACACGTTCCTCTTATGGTCAAGCTGTAGTGTTGGTTTCTTGGGCGTGTGCTCAGAGCTTCCATTTACTTTGAGAGTGTAGCTACTTGCTCAATAAGCTGTTCCATGACTCGATGGTGTACTTACGGTTGCTCACCTCCAGCTAGTCGTGTCCCCAGACCAATATGATGCAATGTTTATCACATATAGCTAACACGTGAGTGTAGGGTCTGGGGACGAGACTATCGTTCGCTCATTGCTAAGCATTATGCCTACAGTAGTCGGTCGTTTGTTGTGAAAAACGATCCACGTGGGGTTCAGATATAGCCTCGGTGCGATGTTCGGTGGGGTTCAGATATAGCCTCGGTGCGATGTTCCTCTATATGGCCTAGCCCCCTTTTTTTGTATCTGCATTTTAATAACATCGTAGATAGAGCTATAGGAGTATATGCAGTCTGTCTTTTGATTTCTTAGTGCTTAATGCAGGAGAATTTGGTGTAACTCTTTGGTTTTTTTTTGTTGAATATCTATTTCATTGAAAGTTGAAACGCTTTTCTATTTTAAAAAGTTTGACTTGATGTAAGAGTTCAAGCATTCCTTGACCTTGTGATAGGTGCGAGTGCCTGCATGGTGTTCTGATAGTGTGCTACTGTGCTCTTGTAAGAATGGCTGTGCAAATGCGCAGGTTTGATTGATGAATAGCTGTATATCCCAATCCCAGTGACTTGGTTTTGCACGACTAACTGTCTGTATTCAAATAATTTCACCAGCTGTTACTAATTGCTGTTATTAAGATGTTCTTAAAGTTTTTATCCTTAATGGGGCTATCAATGCCAGAATCGGGCGTCCCAATGGGCTGAACCTCAACTGGAACTCCACAATTGTCCCATAAAGCTGAAATTGGGCACGATATCGCCCTTCTGTTGCTTGACGAAATCGTATGAGCCTACAAAGGAATATTAAATGCTGAGTCCTTTCAGTGCTGACAGGTGAAGGATCACTCTCCATTTTCAGTTTTTCTTTGGGACTGCCCCAAGCCCGGATGTGCGGAGGTTCTTGAGGGGAGGCTGGCAAAAGGGGCCCAGGATGCGTCCTGATTCCACCTCTTTCTGCAGTTCATCATCCACAACTTCAGGGTCCTGTAGTGCAGAGGTAAGGTTGAAAGAAAAATGCTGACCATTGTAACTGGAGGGAATCCAGGCCTTGTCCGGATGTGCCTTCAACTCGTGCTCAAAAGCTGAGTGTCGTAGTGGAGTGTGAGCTTTCTGGAGCTCACGTAGCTCCCGAAGTATAGCAGTGCATCCCATCAGAGGGACTAATGCCTGTCTCTGGCTGCCGCCTGCCTGAAAAGCTTGTCATATTTTAGGGCAGCTGCAGCAGAATGTATGGCAAACAGCTGGCAAACAATGGATTGATATTTCACGAGCTACACGGCTGTTGCGGGGGCGATTTGGATCCAGAGTACAATGAAACTGTTCCACGCTTCCAGCCAGCTCCCCAGGTCGCAAACCTGTCGCATGTTCTTTTTCTGCTGCTTCTTGCCAGTGACAGTGAGAAGGTCGTCTACAGGAGAGAGCAGTTTATCAAATATAGTGTAGTTTGTGCCATCAATTAGGTTTTCAACAGTGAACACCATTGAACCATTAGCTGTTACTACAGTGGTCTCAAAAGTGGGGCTTATAACAGCGTGTTGGCTGTTGTGCAGTTGAGGGTAACGCTGTCCCCCTCCACACACATCCAGTAAATTTCTATGATCAATAATACATGTATGGTTTAGTGCCTTTATATAGGGATCTCTATGTGGGCAGCTAAAAACTGGTCAACTGACTGATGCATCTTTCTTCATCAGTAACTATGTGAGCAAGGAATTTTGAAAACCTGGTGCTTTTCTTTTAGTACTTTTTCGCACTGATTATCAGAGATACGGGGATCATTTCATCATTAACTTCATTCCATTCCATTAGTATCCACATAATCTTCTACATTTTCAATTACGATGACAGATCCCTTGTCGGCTTTTTTTTACGACAATTCGTTTCTGCCTTGCTAGTGCATCCAGTGCTCTCCGCATTCTGGGCCCTAGGTTGTCTCTGTATCTCAAGCTGTTTCTCCGCTCGATGGCGGGGAGTAGGGTTTCCCACAGCTTGGCTACTAGTTTCTCTACGGCAACGCTATCTGTTTTCCCTGGATCATAGTAAGATTTTCGGTATAATTCAGGTATTGGTGTATTACAATCCCTGAGGAGGTACTTTAATCGTAATATTCGAATAAAGTCCAGCACTTCCTTTTTAAGGATTTCTGTCTTTTAAGCCCTTGGTTGAGGGATAAAAGAGAGCCCTTTTTCAAATACACTTGCAGTTTGCTCGTCAATTTGAAGGTTGGACAGATTGCATATGAATCTGCTAGAGGTCTTTAAGTTTTTCTTTTTCCCCTTCCCTTGCATGCTGTTTCAATACTTGCACCAAATGTTTGGCAATAGATTGATTCTAACAGCACACGTTACACAATCACACAAGATAGTTCTTGTACATTCTTGTGCTATTTCCTCATTTTTTTATGTGGTTCCCCGAAGGGCAAGGACGTTGTGGTTTCCTCTACTTCTTGGAGGAGACTCTTTGTTGTCTCCTCCTTCTGACCCTTCGGGTTGGGAAGCAGCTTGAAGCTGGTTGGCTATTCACCCTTTTTCTGTGGGAAAAGGGGGGTAGTCAATTGTGTTTTTGTAAACACTTTGTGTATTACCTCTTTCTTTGTCCATCCTCTTGTCAAGCCCTTTAGTCGCTTCTGTGTTGGCGTCTTGGAAGAGCTTCGACCAATGTTTGCTCAGGCCTGCCTTGTTCTCGTCTGAGACTTGGGCCAACCTGAGCAAATTCTTGACTCTTTCGAGCAAGAGTTTGGTGGTGGTGGTGGTGGTGGTGGTGGTGGTGGTGGTGGTGGTGGTAGTGATGCTGGTTGTGGCAGGAGTAGTGCTGCTGGTGGTGGTGGAAGTGCTGGTGGTGGGGGGTAGTGCCACTGCTGCTGGTGGTGGTGGTGGTGGTAGTGCTGGTGGTGGTGGTCGTGCTAGCGAGCCCAGAGAAGCCAATGAGGATTCATGCAAGTTTTTGCACTTTGGCTTGAACAGCTGAGAAAATTTTTTCTTCTAATTGTACATTATTCTGTCTGAAAGGAGGCAAATGTACACAGTACAAGCAAGCATGGGTGTGTCGAAATGTGGTGGCATTGCTCCTATATCATGTTTTTGGACATCGCTCTTAACTTCCTGCCGACCCCACAGCTTCTAGCCTGCTCACTGCTACCTGCCGGCTAATCCTTCCGTGAAACCACAATTCAGACGGTGGTGCGGATAAATTGAGACTTGCATCCTCGTCCACTAACTTGTCGTCGTCATTTTCTTCATCTCTGAAGCAAGCATAGTCGGGCGGGGGGGGGGATTCATGTGATTATCTAGTTGCAGGTAGGTGGGCTCAGGCAACTCAGTATCTTCCACTTAATTACAACACCCGGCCATTTACTTTTACATTCTGTCAATCCTTACTATGTCTGGACCTAATGAGTTTCCCTGTGTTGAGTCAAATTAAGCCGCAGGCTTCACTCCTGGTGGTGCCCTTCTGAACAATTTTACCGGCGCTTATTGATTAAATTTTAATGGAGGCATCATAAATCAGCCGGGAATTGCAAATATTTCTCTTCCAATACAAATCAAATTTAGAGAAGGTTAAATTTGCTTTTACAAATAATCAGTACTTTGTTCGATTGGACTCTCACTCCTGAAAAGCACAACCAGTCTAGCAACCCTTTCATGCTGTGGGAAGTATAGCTAGTGTATAATTTTCATTACAGCTGTTCTTGTAAAAGGGCCTGTTGTCTGGTAGCAAACCACACTCAAATGTGTTAAAGAATTTAATTTCATTGAATCGAACAATTTACACTACATGTGTTTGTGACTTGAATTTTTCCCAAACATAGCATAGTAGGCATGTGGACCTTAGTTTTATTCATAACTTAATGGCTGATTAAGCGGATAACCTAAAATGACAGCTAATAAATTAATAGCTGAGTGAGCAGAAGACATAAAACTATTAGCTGAGTGAGCAGATGACCTTATAATTTTGTGCAACTGCTATAAGCCTTTGTGTAGAAAACATCTGAAGATGGCAACTTGTAGAAATGACCTAGCATAATTCATAAGTCATGCAATGCAGGTTGCAGTAAAAGGGTCTCACCAACCTGCACATGCGGCAGCAATTTTTTTCGTCTTGACAACTGAATGAATGCAAGTTAAAAACAACATACTATATTGTGCGAAGGGTTGGCACTTGGTTGTTTGAGGCTACTGTGCTCTGAGTACTGAGAGTGGCTTCATTAAGCTCAGCTGATTCTGCCTCCCTGACTGGGTGGTTCATCACGGGTAGCATTTGCCTATTGTGTGGCATGTTTGTTGTTATGAATTGTCTATATGCATCAATTATTATACTGTCAGACAGACAGCTAGATGCCCAAGTTCCTAGAAACCTCTAAGCGGCTCTCAACAGAGTCATTTACATACCCATCTTTTTCTGACTCAGATTTCCATCTCCCATGCCATTGAATAGTCTATCAGGCACTCCCACGTTAGCAGCTGCCGTGGCACCACCAGCCCCGCAGGCTGTGCATCCCAAACAACTTAGGGTCCA
>JABACO010000685.1:0-24262 GCA_013339895.1 Ephydatia muelleri | reverse complement strand
TGGCGGTGGGGGCAGCGCTGCTGCTGCTGCTGGTGGTGGCAGTGGGGGCAGCGCTGCTGCTGCTGCTGGTGGTGGCGGTGGGCAGCGCTGCTGCTGCTGGTGGTGGGGGCAGCTCTGCTGCTGCTACTGCTGGCGGTAGGGGAGTTGTCTCTGTCTCGTGCCCTCAAAATTGACTCACGCGTGGGACACGTAAGGTCCCCCTCCCTCTGTGTACCAGTTTTATACTGAACTCAGTCTCAGCACCCTAGCTCATACAGCGCTATGGAAGCCGATTTTTAAATTGGAGGACCTAATTTTTGTACGCATTATAATTGTTTGATGTACTAGTTATTTCTCTCGTAGGCATGCAAGTCAGTAGTAAATCGTAATGGTATTGACATGGAATACTGTCATGAGAAATGCACCCAACGACTACCTGCACATTGAGGACAATGTTATGACAATCCTAGGGAAGCGTTACCTTATGGTGACCTTACTAAAATCATGCCAAATATAGTGTACTAACAATCCCTCATGGGCTAACCTGAGAAAATCTGGGTGCTTGGTATTGAAGCACCCCATACATGTCTATGGGAAGATATATTTGCAAACAGCGAATTAATTACCTTGTCCATTTGACCGCTGATTTCTGAATGTGTGTGTGTGTGTGTGTGTGCATGTGTATGGTGTGTGTGTGTGTGTATGTGTGTGTATATACATGCTTGTGAGTCAGCTGTATGTGTGTGTTATTTGCTTACTGTGCACGCGCATGTATGTGTGTGTGACGTGTTTATTAATAATAATTTCGCGCCGCATCAGCTGCTATAAAGAAGCCACCTACATCTAACCATTACCGTTTTGGAGTCGACAACATACCGCAAAAACAAAGAGCGACGTTCACTCGCGCCGTCGAGTAATGCTCGCGTTAGAGGTAGCATTCGCTATCCAGAGTGATTCTCACATATTTTCCTTCGAGTGAAATGCACGCGCGCAAACGACACGCCCTGAAATGTGTCACTGGTCACGTCACGTGATTTCAGCTTTTATTTTTAGCGACTTGATCATGTCACGTGATACAAAAGCAATTTCACAGACATACTTAACATGTACACAAAAAAACGTCTGGTTATATACACTGCATGCTTTGTTGAGTCAATCACCAATGCTTCCCAGGACTGAATAGAGTTTCTGCATAGAGGGGATCGAGAGGAGGGAGAAAGAGGGAAGATGGAGTGAAAAGTAAGAAAGGTAGGGGAGAGAATCGTGAGAAGTAACAAGTTAGGAGAGAGAAGTAGGGTGAGAAATAACAAGGGGTAGGGGACTAAGAGGGACACAACTTTAAGCTCAGGACTCAACCACTTGCCCCTTAGTCGTGAATCATTCTGGCACTCCTCAGGTTTGCACCACAAATATCACACACACACACACACACACACCACACACACACACACACACACACACACATACACACATACACACACCATGCACACACACACATGCACACACACATACACACACTAAAATAACGAAGTTTGACTGCTTGCTCTATTAGTGTGTGCTTTCTCTGCAAGAATAGGGGAGAGGGAAGAGAAGTGCATGGGAGGGGAAGTGCATGAGGAGGAGTGGGAGGAAAGAGATGAACGCGTGTACTGACCTCAATCTCCCTCAATGGGAACACATCATGCATCACCAGTTGATCCCCATCGGAGAGGTGGGCATCTATAACAATGCATGAATACATATCATCTGAGGGTGTGTGTCACTTAATCATTAATGTTTTATTTGCTTGCCGAATTCCTCCGAAGCTGTTTACAAAGAACGTTTCCCCAAAACGCTTATTCCTCAGAATACCGCAATAATTGCCAACGCCCTTGATACTATAGATTACGGCTTCAGTTATACCAGATGCCGTGATCAGGAGGAACTTTAAATTAGTATATTGCGGTTTCGGCGTTTCGGGGAACGTTCTTTGTAAACAGCTTTGAGGAGTTCGACAAGCAAATAAACTTTTCCTCTGAGCAAATGTGTTGAATTCAAAAACGTTAATGCATGGTGAAATTTAAAAAAGTGGCAGCTGCTGCGCATTATTGCACTGTTGCCGTCGCATTATTATGAAAATCTAAGCGCCATGCAGTCACGCTTTACAAATGTTTACTTGTAAAGCGTGACTACGCTTATAGATTTTCATAATAGCATTGAGTGCCTTTCACACGATTAAAATGTCACTCGTTTAAGTTCAAGTGACAAAGAGTGAGAATCGCTCTTTTGTTTTTGCAGTGTGCACATAGTTCAGAGGAAACGTTTTTTGGCTCGTCAAATTCACAGAAATTGTTTACAAAGAACGTTTTCCCGCTACAGTGGAAACGCCTCACAATATACCGCAATATTGCCAATTAAGAAGAAACTTTAATATCTTATACAAATGCATGCATATAAGGCCGCGCTCATTGATGCAATATCTATAATTCGCAGTCTTTGCAATGGCGAAGTTTATCTGCGTGATTCTCCTCGTTATACAGTCCACGGTACTAGTTGCACACGCTGGTCGTGCTCCCATGCACAGAGGTTCCAGTGATGATGAAAACCTCGAGCTCGAGATTGGCAGTCAAGTGAACGACTTGAGCAAAGAGAAACCATTTACGGTACGAATCAATGCTATTATATGCATGCTATATGAGACCGAAATTATATACGATACTGACTGCATGTATGATCTACTGCAGCCCGCGAAGATCAAGAAGTCTCCATTTCGAGGATAAAGGAGTGCGAAGAAGGAGAAGCCAGACTAGTTGCCTCTGGATGTCCTACTGTGTCTGTAAAGGTAAAGTGCGCTGGTACTGGGCACAACGTTTGCACAGCCGCCAAGAACGAGGCCAAGGCGAGGATTCGCGCTAATCCGGGAGTACCAAGAGACTGCCACAAGCATATTAAGGACCTAACGACATGCAGACGACTAACTAATGCAATGACTGCAGTGACGCGATAAGGTGCTGAGCGGCGCAGTCGCATTGAGCGTATACAGTATAGCGCTTTTTTACATGCTGCGCAAGTTTTTTAGTGCTCTTATATAAAGTGTTTTGGCATCTACATGCTTTGAATCGAAACTACATAACAAAGTCTCATCAGCGATGCATGAATTGCATGGGGACTGGATGTATATAGGGTAACGCATGCGGTGCCGTAATCAGTGATTAATGCGGGCAACATATAACGGTATATACATGTAGACGTATGTTCCCGAGAACTTCAACCAGTTTCCGGGAACTGAACAGCCGTTCCCGAGCCGGCTTCACTATAGTGAAAGGGCGGTCTGAAATTGAGCGCTACATAGAACATTTTGACGTGCATGCATGGCGTCTAACAAATTCATTGGGCCGCATTTATTATTGAAACCGTCAATGTTCCTTAGCTAGGAAATACAATCGCTGTTAGGAATAGTGACGCTTATAATGAATTAGCTCTAGATCTACGAAAAAAGGTAACCCGAATTTTTCGAAACGATCACTGATCGCCAGTTCTTTGACGGCGCCGTCAATTACAACACCAAGTAGAATCGTTTCATAACTATCTTGACGGCTTATCCCGTCGAAGTGACCTCAACCATGTAGATTATATAGACAATATGTTAATATACCTATATAATCTATGCCTCAACCATGTTGTTACGTCCATGCTCTTCGTAAATGACTGCCTTTAGATTCATATCAGATTAATGCCCCTTCACATAACGACTTTTAACATTAATAGTATTGCGGGCGTTGCGGCGGAATAAGCGTTTCGGGAAAACGAATTCTTTGTAAACAACTCCTGCGAATTTGACGATCAAACAAACTTTTCCTCTGAACCATGTGTTGTTGACTCCGAAATCGTTAATGATTAGATTAAAACATGGCTTCTTTATAGCATGCAGCTGCGGCGCCAGAAATTGCGGACATCATGTACTGTGCAAAAAAAAGCAGCATACAGTATTTATGCGTATATTTATCCCTACCAAGCGTAGTGTATGTCACAAAATTCCACAACATATGGAGAAATGAGCGGTCACCAAAGTTGTAAAGTTTCATATTTGGTTTCTGAGGTTTCCATCTCATGATTTCTGTTGTGTATATCTACATGTGTACCACCTATGCACTGTCTCAAGTGAGGGCTCTATGTCAAGTATGAAGGACCAGGTTATATATGGGAACTCAACATGCACAAAGAGTATAGTTGTCAAAAGGAAACTTGTACAGAGATAATACACAGAGAGTCCGGTACATCAATCAGTGGCCTGTACAAACATGCACAACAGCAGTTTAATAAATGGAATAGATGCATGTGTATGTCACAATGAGTGTGTGTATATACCATGCATCATTACCAGACAGGTTTATTGTATGCACATTATGCCATTACGATTATGTACAGATCCATGTGAGCAACAATGAGCCAGTATAGGAGCGCATGCATGTTCATGCACTATGTGTGAACCTGTAAAAGAAATAACAACCCGAAATCATTGCAATCGTAGCCGAGTGGAGCGAGGCAAGGAAGAAGACGAGGAATGGAATTTTAGCAACGATCTGGCAATTGGAAAGCTTTATACAAGACTAGAGAATTATGCGAGTGCGTAGCAAATATCCTTTACAGCGCGCCGTGTTGAATACTGCCATGGGAGGCGCAAGATAACTGCAAACCATTGGAAATTCCCCTGGGTCCATCCGTAATTTGGTACGATCGTCTTGCGAAGTGAGAAGTCCTCTTTATTTTTCTCTTAATTTACCCACATAAACTCACTGCCTGGGGTGAGGGCAAAAGTAGTTGCAAGCAACGGCTAGCCGAAAGGCTAGTTAGGTTAAGACCAGAGAATGGAGCGGAACAAAGAAGTTATCGAATTATTGTTTGAATGGGAGAACGGAACGCATGCAATAATGTGTGCGAATCAAGCTGGAACTCCGTAACGGATAAAGTAAAATTAACGAACAGAACACATCAATAGCGACAGGACCCCTCTACCTATATCACACCGAATTTGATGCGATTTGAATGCTCCTACCTGAAGTTATGGAGGTTTTGGAACCTCATGGGGTATCCGGAACCTCGTACGTCGGCACTGTACTTGTGCAAGACACCAAGTATACTTGCACACAGAGAATGGTGTATTATGAAGTGCTGAAAATAGCAAGCCGATAGCCTTAACCGTTCGGAAGTTATAGCGATTCAAACTTGAGACTGTCCCATATATAGAGCATTAGCTACCAAGTACAGTGAGTGAGTTTCTAACGGCAGAGTGTTATGTTCGCGCACGAGCCTCGTGTACCAGTAATCTTGCGTATATGGCTTTGCAGTTCCACTATCCCAAAAGGATATAGACCAGTGATGACAAAAGTTGAAAGCCAGACAGCGTACACAGTGTGACGTAAGTGAATAATTCATCATAAATTGGTCCCCTTATAAAGTTTCGTGTAGGGGTAAAAAATATACCTCCTTATAAAACGTCTCAGTACTTCTGCACTTATAATTTGTCCTGTAGACTTGAACTTTTAGTCTGCGCGATTTTAAAAACATAACTATTATGTTCCCTGTACAAAAGTATAGAGCACAAAATTGAGCCGGTGTCACGAAATAGATTATCCCCCGTAATAAATTATCCCCCGGATAATCTATTCCGGAATAGTTTATCCTCCGGATAAATTATTTTATCCCCCTTCGGAATAGATTATCCCCCCCGCCCCCCCCCCCCCCCCGCCCCCCCCCCCCCCCCCCCCCCCCCCCGGCCCTCTTCCCTCTTCTTCCTCTTCATCTCCCCCAATGCCACACCCCCCCTCTCTCTTTCTCTCCCCACCTTCTCTCTTTTCTCTCTCTTCTCTCTCTCCTTCTCTCTCCCTTCTGGCGTCTATCCCTCTCTTTCCTCCTCTCTCTCCTCGGCTCTGCTCCTCCTTCGTCTCCTCTTTCCTCTCTGTCTCTCGTCCCGGTCTCCCTTCTTCTCTCTTATCCTCTCTCGTCTCTCTCCCCTCCTCCCCTCTTATCTCTTTCCTCTCTCTCTCCCGGTCTCTCTCTCCTTCGTCTCTCTCGTCTTCTCCCTTCCGTCGACTCTCTTTCCTCCTCTATCTCTCTCGTCTCTCCTCTCTCTCTCTCGTGAACTAATATGTACGTGCGTGTGTATACTGGGTAGCAACACGTGTGTACCACTGATATCAGAAGTAAAACATCATCTGGAGGCAACATGGACTCTTATTTTGAATTGATCTATCACACTATTCCATTAACACATTTATTACGGCAGCTATATATAGTGCACTGCTCGTGCATCGTACTTTGCTCCATGTGTGAGTTAAAGTTCTCCACATAATTTTTTTATCTGCTGCTGATGTGCATGTGATAATTAATGGCTTCGTGCATGGAATTACTGCATATTATTCAAGGTTCATAATCCAAGCTTTCAGTTCAAAAGGTTGTCCACATAATATAATTCTGCTTCTTCATAATTCATTTCTTTGCTCTTGGAAATAATTGAAATCATCAGCTATAAGTGACAGAAACATTACATTAAAAGCATAATGTATAATTAACATCTGAATAGATTACCTCTGGGTACAGAACATCCCAGGCAAGGATGTTTGCTCTGTTGCCTCCATATCCGTCATCAATGGCAATTCCATATAAAAAGTGCTGAACTGCATCAACCTTCATCAAGAATTTAACAGTTTGTAATTGATAAATGCATAACTACAGCATACCACTTTGCAGTTAATGATGGGCCACTTCCTAAAGAGAGACTTACGCTGAGTAGGATTATTGAGCTAAACACTCCATCACGCTTTCCTTGAATGTAAACATCAAAGAAGCCTGACTTCACAAGGTTTTTGCAAATCAGCCGCAGGTGTTCCTAACAAGTGATGTGCATGTTAGTAACAGCACATATACACATTCTAACCTCATAATCATGGCAAGAATGTACAAAATCTTCAAAGGTCAAGTGCTGATCCCCCTGGTGATGTTCAGCTGATCAATATTTAATGTATTCCAATTTTTAACGTTTACCTGTCTACGAATGCTGGAAGTGGTTTCTTCCAAAGCTTTAAATTCTTAGCATGTTTTTTTATAAAAGCACCTTTCAGGTAAAGGATCAACTGGACTAATTTCCTCAGGCAGTGGTGTGTTGAACTTTGGCAATAAACTTTTGTATGTCTTCACTGTGTGGATTAAAAAAAAATTGTTTATATAGTAATTCCTGTAACATAAGCAAGAACATACTACCTGTCTCAGAAGAATTACTGGTGAACTGTTAAAACAGTTCAAAATCAGTTGCGTTCATGACAATTTGTAATAATGCTACCTTTTCAATAGAAGCTTTAATGTCTAGCAAGACTTCTGTGGAACACTGGTTCAGAATGAACTGTTCTGTTTTATCATTGATAGTGACCACTGAAGATAGACTGTTGTGTGCATTAGTGCAAGTAAATACATGTCTTTTGATTTGCATGTTATTGATTTGTCCATCAGCCGTAATGCAAGCCAGGAGCGAATTACGATGCTTTTTGTCTATTACAAGGTATAACTCATGTATTTAATACATATTAGTTTCAAACAGCACAAAAAGTAAAGTACTTACTGGAAAATTTAGAGGACTCTTCTTACCAATCACCAAACTACATGCAGGTGAATGTAAATGGCTGTACTAATTATTCACATATAAATGATTACCTTGCAAACAAAAACACCACAGTCATAGATGTTGTTTTGTTTGAGGCTAGGATTCTTTGAAAACAATACTTACATGTATGTAAATACATAACATAAAAATATCATATGCAGAAATCTGCGGTCACCAGGAAAGTGATGGTGTTCAAAAAGACATCCTATAGCATGTGTTCCATTGCTAGTACATAGGGGTAGTGTGGTTTGAATTTGTGTTGAATTTATATGTACTAATGGTTCGGATGTATTCAAAACAAAGTTAGACTTACACCTATTTAAATGTATGAAAAATGGTTACTCTTGAATTTAATTAACTAACCGCAAGTTATAAAACATTTGCCACCTCATTTTTACGTGTAGAAAGGTTGTAAGGTGCAAACTCTGCAAAAATATTTATACCATTACATTGAAGATTTCAGTTCGGGAAAGCAAAACATAGCTTCCCATTAACATGTACACAAAATCAATGTTTTCTGACCTAATTACTGTATTCCATTGTTTTTTAAAATTGAATCTTAACGAAAAAATTGAGTTGCCACCCTTTATTATGATTTGCAGCACATTGGTACATGTTTTCATGCCATTTGTTTTCTCCATTACATAGATTTTTCTAGTTCGGGGAGGCTTTGAACAATGTTCGATTACTGGCGCCGCCATTTTGACCATTATTGAATAAATGGTCGTCATAACAGAAACACGGCCGGCTACATGTATGTACCATTACATGAAGCTTTAAACTAAATAATTATAGTTAGGTTTATTAACTCGCAAAATGTTCACAAACTATTACTGGCCACATCCCCGCTTGGCAGGGGCGGATCCATGCAGTATTTTGGTAAGGGGCCGGGGTTCGCGGAGCCCTGGTTGAGTGCGAAAACGGAGGGGGGGTGTTTGAAATACAAGAACTGAGACGCGAAGTGGCGCTCTGATTCTAATTTGATGCTTCATAACCGTTCAAATTTGTCCAGCCCCACGGGTCCGCTACAGCAACTTGGGTAACATGTCACTTATGCCGGGCAGTCTGCATTTGAGAACAGCTAATTATAAACGGCTTTCTATCTGAAATTTGTGACCACTCGTCTGCTGGCGTGCAAGGTGGGAGATAATATAGTAAGGTCATCGTTGATTAATTAATTCATGTCTCAGACATGCAAATTGTCTGTTCAGAGCATATATACGAGGGACTAGGTTTATATGGCGGCGGATCAGTCAGTTCGGTGTACGGTGCATCCTTTAATTTCCCCCGCTTTTTTATTTGCAAGATCTATAGAACGTTTGAAGCTGATCCGATTCGATTAATGTCCTATTAATAATAACGTATTACGTTGCTCTGCATGCAATACATACTCGCAGATCACCTTTGCACGACCATTAGTTTTATTGACAGTGACACTTTTAACCTGGAGTCATCAATCCATTCAACCATGCGTATTTGATCATAAATCAACTGAACATTTATCCCAGTGAATTGTGAAGGACTATACTAGCTGCACGAAAGATTATAAACAGATGCCAATACCTGCCCTTGTTATTGTCATAACAAGTAGTTGCAAGGAAACAATGCATGCATACTATCTGCTGCACTCTGCATTGTATCCATATACCATATGCATGCAACCATTTGCATCATGCATATAATGAATGCGTGCACCAATTTAGGTGCACACGCACAGATAGTAAAAGTATGCAGGCTTCCAGCATGGGCAGCAAGTTAGTTCTAATCTCTTCATCATGCATTTACCATGCATGCAATTGAGAGCTATACATGTATATGGGTAAACTGCACTTCAAAGCATTCATTACTGCAGCGGTTCAGTCATGTTATCTTGCACCGTATTGTCTTGCATAATGCACAATTCACTTAACCTAATTAATCGCAGACTATGACAGCATAATTGGATCATGCACCATCAACTGCATGTATCGCAATGCATGCATGCACGGATAATGCTCGTAACTACATGTAGTGAAATGAACAAGAAAAGCGTGGAAATTGTAACTGAGCGTTGTCCGAGCTAGGTTACCAGGCAAAAGAGTCTATATAAAAATCGCCGAGCTTTTTCGTGTATACCGCGGTACCGTACCGATAGAACTTACGTATAAGCAAACATACAACCACTTTGAAAGTAATGCCACGAGTGCTACTGACAAAGAGAATGACATGAGGCATATCCCACTGGGTTCGAGCAAGGATTGTAATAGTCAATAATCCTTGGTTAGAGCTACTAGCTGGTTCAAGTAGACAATGATAAATTAAAAGAACAGATCACATCGCACACTGCCATGTAGCATAACAGATATATTGTGTGCACACATGCATGATTTCTGGAATGTTTTGGTCAGTCCCTATCGGGATGCGTTGCATGATTTATTTATCAACTAACTGACTTTTCACATATGCGTGGGCGTACCGCAGTAGCCACACCCTCGCGCAAAGCTGTATTAAAGACTTTCGTTATTTTACTATTTAATTATACCAGATTTAAATCAATGTTACATGTGCACGTGAGCCAACGTTTCGTCATAGACGTCATGAATGGTATTAAAATATCTTGCGTCATCTCATTTATGAATAAATTTTACTAATTATGCGCGGTTGAAATTAATTTAAATGTCTTGATTATAGTAAAAGGGTGCTTAATGTTTTTTTCATGAAAAATGCATATTATAATCAAATCGATTTTTAGAGTACATTAAACATATTTGAAATTCAATGTGGAAAAAAACAACAGGATGACCGCGTATGTATGGGCCATTTCTGGATATGTAAATTTCTTTTACCTTGTGAAGTGAAAAGACCCAAGGATCATCAGATGTTCTGAAAGATCTTTGTCGTGATTGCTCTTGCAACAAGAAGTTGCTGCATGTATAATTGACAACATTATATACCTCATTATGATATTTACCAATGTCAATACCAATTACCGTAAAACAGTGATAGCATTGCCTTGAATTGATTCAAAGACAGAATCATACAGTTTCACACATCTATTTTGTACTTCTATTACCTATAGTTGATAACACAGTAAAGATGTAATCAAAACACTGAAGCTCACTTACGGCAAGGAACTAGTGGCCAGGAATATTGCATGGTATTAAAATATAGCTATACTCAAAGATACTGTTGGTGTAACGAATTGATACTCATTAAACCGATTTTATGAGAACTATAACTATACCTCAAACAAGGATGATATTCTATGCAAAGAATCGCCATTCTCTTCTGAAAATTTAGACATCATATGCACTTTCCAGAAGTATCATTCAGCTATATGGTTTATGATGAAAGAAACGATTGAAATCATAGCAATGTATATGACATTGTGTGCACTAACTGCTCTGTCTTCAATTTCAAGCATATGGAAAAAGTAGTTGATGATCTAGTGTGCCATAATGTTAGAAAATAATGAATGTTTCATTGTTATTTACTCTTGGTACTTACATTATCTCCAAAACACTCCCCATTCAATAGCTGCTGAAAGTCAGATTTCATCACAAAATGCTGTGTTCCTGAGTTTGTCTGTATCATGGGTTCTGGTGATAAGATGTGAATGATTTCTATCATTTCCCATTTTTTAATGTGCATACAGATACAATACTGTCTATTCTCTATTTCCACAGGCAGGTAATACTGTATTAATTCATTTAAGTCAATACATATTTCAAAGTAATCCTTCTTACCATTTTCTGCCTCACAGCTAGTATAGCTAATATCACAGATTGTAAATTCCAGTTCTTCAGAAGCTATTTTTGTGACTGTTCCAAAATGTGAATCTAACAATGAATAAAGAATAACATACAGTCTTATACCTTACCACTTTTCACCTCATTGAAGGAATTGGAGCTAGCATAACATTTGAGGGTTTGGTCTGATGGCTGCTTAGTTTGTTCATGAGAATGCAAATTGGTAGGTTGAATTTGTGACAGCTATGGAAATGAAACTCCATCTCACAACCAAGTATTAACACTGGTGAATCGACCAGTGTTTCCCCTGTACTAAAGGGATTGATCCACACCATTGGTTGTTCGTCAACACTGCTGTTTGTCACCAGGAAGAAGGTAACACTCAACATGTTGGACAATGCCTGAACAGGATGCAGTTCTGAAGTTTTTTTGGCATCTTGTTCTGCCTTTGATACACTAGACAAGTGCTGCAATATCTGAGGCCATTCCCTTCCAATAGTAACGTTCAGCCACCTTCTCTTGCCTACATACATGCATGTATGAAGTGAAGAAACACATCAGTAAGTAATTACCAGCGATTGCTTCAAATTAAAAGAATTGCAATATAGTGAATTCCTATGCTGCTATCCAACTGAGAGCATAGATAAATCAAATAACAATCTTTAATAGGATCTATCTCATGATTTTACATGCTAGTAGAAGGATATACATGTATATAGTAAAACCAATTCACAACGTATAATACAACGTACGTTTTATGAACTCCAAAGTGACCGCCTGCTGGATCTTTGTGAACGGTGTGAAGCAGTCTAACCTTCTCGTCAACCGTAACAACTCGATACCTTTCTTCCTCCTGTACAGACGTCAGCCCTTTCTTCCACCTTTTTGTCTTGAAAAGCAAGCCATCTTCGGTTATGAAACCCTCACATTTCTGTCGATAAGCCCTTTTAGCATCTTTGCCATCTTTTGACCCAACAAATCCTGAGGCCAATTTCGCTGCTCACTGTCTTTGCTCTCATGGAAACGAACAATTTCGTCGTATTCTTTTACATCCATCCGTTATAATGAACACGAGTGAGCGTTTTATGAAGGGGGTTAATCTATTCCAAGGGATGATAAACTATTCCGGAATAGGGGGGGGGGATAATCTATTCCAGAATAGATTATCCGGGGGATAAATGTATTGGGGGATAATCTATTCCGTGACACCGGTTTATAAAGTTTTATGAACACATTTCAGCGGAGACCAAAACACAAAAAGATGTGTTATTATTACTACTCCATCCTGTAGATTTAAGGTTTCCTTTCCGAACAGGAACTTTGGCGTTTGTAGACATTTTAGACTTCATGTTCATTGATTTATAACGCGTGACGTTGGTATTCAAATATTCAAGTTCGGAATTGCTGGACATGAATGCAGAGGCACACGCAACTAGCAATACAGAGGCACACAAAACTATATACATGTATAGCAATGCAAAGGCACACACAACTAGCAATGCAGAGGCACATACATCTACTGTTACACATAGGCCAATAACAATAGCCTCGTCTGCTGTTAACTATAGCTCTCTGAAAGACCTGTGCCTTAATCACTGACATTCTCTCCAATGTATAATGCGCACCAGTTCTAGAATCAGTTAACCCGTTCTAGACCCAGTCCACTGAGTTCCAGATAAGCTAGGTTAAAGTCCACTCATTTGGTCGGTTGCGTTGCATACATGAACCTCTCGATATGTACCGGTAACCTTGCTTCGTTCTGGCATGTTAGTTCTTGCATGTGTTCATGCATGCTCAGTACAAGTGGCGTCAACTGATTACAAATCGATGTATATAGCCTTTGCTGAAGATTGTGTCGACAGACCCATCCTTGCCTCTGTGAAGGTTTTATTATTGTCGTCAGTTCACCATGCAGTGCTGTTCCGGGATTGATTGCGCAACCATGCATAAACTCGCAGTGTTCATGTATTAAAGCATGGATACAGTTGAATGTTAAAGCACAACAACGGAGATGTCAGGCCCAATTGAGTTAACTCAGGCTCTGTGCTGCCCCGTCAGCCGTCTCATAGCACCGGATGTATTGCATTAAGGTCTGGGCACCGACTAACTGCATTTCATAATTTTCATACCGTCATGGTATTCGTCTCGTCCAAGGACGATGTATATGCTGTATATAACATCCGACATCTGTGGCCGCTAGCCGTATAATTAAACTGACCAGTATAATTATATTGCGTATATTTTAAAACAAACAAAATTTATCGGTGGTTTAGTGAATCACTACAAGTCAAGTATATTTACACGATCTCCCACTGTTTGTGGCGTGAAAGGAACATGGACGTCGATGTGTACATGTGCACTACATGAAATTCTCGCGCTTTCTTCATTAGTTGTAACTCGGCCCATGGGCGATCATAAATAATTAATGCATAATGCAGGTGACTCAGGGGACGAGAGCTTCTGTTGCTATTGGCAACGTTAGCTAAAAACTTTATGATGGACGAAGCAACTAAAAAGGCCGCTCGGGAGAGGCTGTATGGCCATCAGAGGCTGTGTGAGCAAGAGAGAACGAAGCGAGTGCAGCGGGAGGACCATATAGTTCAATGTTTCAGAAAGGGGGCGTTGCTGCCGGAACCGTCCGTGAAGACGACGGAGACAATGGATTCATTTGCAGTTTAGTAAATATGCTTTCTTAACTCAACATGCTCGAGACTACATACTACACATGCAGCAGATCAAACCTTGTGATGCTCGAGATGCGAGCGGCTGCGGAGTAGGAGGAGCCGAGCACGGCGCCACCACCCGGGGCGAAGGCGGTGTCCAAATCGGGAATGCCGCGAGAGTGAATAGAGCTGCAACCAGTATCCACTTTGGGTGGGACAAAGCGCCTAGCGACACGCAAACGAGCTCTGACTTCACTGTAAAAGGAGTAACCAAGGTTTCTTGTTGGTCCCCGGGGGGGCTATAAAAAGGGACCTTGGATATTTATGCCATCTTTATTTTAGAAAACCTTCTGTGTGCCAGAAGATCTGTACGAAACGCATCTCGCTGTAAGATACACCATTGGTGCATGTAATATATGATTGCCATGATTACCATTCTCGCAGGACCTCTCTTCCCAATACAGAGAACAAACTGGCAGCGACTCTTCCTCATACAAAACAGAATTTGATGGTTTCAAGGTATGAGTGATTTAGCATTACGTATTACACACTCGTTGTGAGTCTAAATCAATTGTTGATGTACTTTATTTCATAGCAATCGTAGTAGCAACATTAGCTTTGGCTGAAAAGATAGCTTTTTATTCTTTCAGTTATTAATTTCTAGCCAGTAATAGTTTTTACCAACGTTATTGTTCTGCATAGATTCAAATATGGACTAGCTCATAGTATCTTCTAGCATCCTGACAGTGAGCCCTCCCCCTTCCCCCTGTGGGACCATAAGAGGCCTACTCTATGCAACCTAAGAGGTGTCTTGTAGTCTTGTATGGGATCTCAAGTGGCGTGCTACACTATATATGGAAGGGACCCCAAGAAGCCTTCTGTACGAATGGGACCTCTTCCTGTGTGCAGTACTAAGTGGCTCACTGCCAGTCCACCTGAAATGAAGCATCCCCTCCTTACAATTTTGTCCTCCCTCTTTTTTCCTTTTCTCCTTTCGTCCAACAAATGAGGCCACTATACATAGGGCCTCCAAAATAAAGAGGGAGATGGAGGGAGAGGAGGAGGGCACTTGTTATGTTTCTCAGTATGATATGCGCTTTCATTCTATCTTTTCTTCACTCCAGTCCTATAGAGAGTGGTCTCAACACATGGCTAATAATAAAATGAAGGTTGGAAGAAGGCAAACTAGCACACTATATCAAAAGTCCACCCACTTTCAACTTGGAAGTGAACCACCATGGTAATACTTGCGAGGAAGGCCTGGGTCACGTGCGTGTGATGTTATACCAAGTGTGTGTGTGCATCTGATTACTGTATGTGTGTATTGTTTTGTTGTTCGTGAATATGATATAATGCATAATTATGATATTCAGATAATACTGTGCATTGCCTTCTTTTGTGATCAGCCTCACCTCAGAGACCAGTCAATCCTTCACAAACCAGGCATCCACTCTCCCTGCTCTTGCTTCCACTGGCAGCACACCAGGCTCTCAGGGTGACTCTCATGTGTTCTGCAGAGGAGACTATGACTTCCCATCAACCACACCATTGGATCATTTCCTGTCTGTCAAGCAAAGGGATTACCCTGCCGTTAGCAGCCTTCAGCCAACAGGAAAAGGGTACTCATTTGTGCTGTGACGTTAGATCATAAAAACAATGTGCACGTATGTACAAATTACACCCACACACAATAAAAGTACACAATCAGGCACATGCATGCACAGACACACTCATACTGTCATTAGTCCACCTGGTGATCACAAACATTGTGCACAAGAAGTGGATACATCTGCACACGATCAAGTACGTGACGTCATTTCTGTTTTATTATTTTTAGAACCAATCAAAAGGGAACAGAAACAAGTGACTTACGGGCCTTTTTCATTGATCGGAATATGCGTGATTTCAAAAATCAGAGGGACCCAACATCAATCAATATGTTGCAAGCCTTTTTAAACTATGACAAGACAAGGTATGTTAAATTAAAAAGAGGTAAATTAAATGTATGAATGCATTTCTGATTTCTTCAAAACTGAAGGTCAGGTAGCTTCAGTGTACCAGAGCTAAGAGCAGTGTGTCAGGAGCTGGGCATTCAGATTAGTACCAAGGAGCTGGAGGACTTGCTAAGAGAGTATGTCTACTGAACCGTGGAATGTGATGATCCTCTCCCTAGCTCCTATACTTAGACACCTAATTTCAGCTACAGTTGTAGCGACCATTACCCCTAATGGTGAACATACTCATAGTCTCCCTACCAGTTATGCTTGTCCTGCAATGGTTAATATTCCACCATGCTTCTGAAATGTCTCGTAACACTCAGGGACTTGGCTGCTTGCATAGGCGTATATAGCAATTTCTTTCTGCTGTGTTAAGTTCCGCAAGCTGATTATAGCTTTGTACACGTAGGTGTGACATCAATAAAGATGGACGCATTGATTATATGGAGTTCATTACATACCTGACAGGTATAGTTTTTGCACATCATGCTCTGCTAACTAACTGACTTCTCACATCCAAATAGCCCATAAAGATTTGCATGAAGAGGAGCCATCTGTCGCACAAAAGGGACATTTGACAGGAGAGAAGGTACTGTGAAAATGGTGCTATCTTCATCCAATGCTCCCTACATTACACTGGTTGAACACCTTTTCCTAACAGAATAATGAAGGTGTGTGCTACATGCACATGGAATTGTGCACAAACTCGTAACAGAAAAACAACTTAATTGCACACATACACATATGCACATGCAAAACATGCACACACACACACACACACACACACACACACACACACACACACACACACACACACACACACACACAGCTGATTGTATGGGAGCAAGCTACCAGACTGCAACACATTTTCGTTTTGGAAACGGCAAACACCTTCCTTCATCTGTCTACAGCAATGGTACGTTTGTGTAATTGATCACTGTTCGTGGTATAAAAGACAGTTCTCTCATAAGAATTCAAACCGCTTGGCCAAGCGGCTCAACGGGTACATGCACATAGACCAGCATCTGGTGGGGTGAGTACAAGCCACTATTTATTAGAAATTACTATGTTGCTGTGCGTATGTGTGTGAATGTGCATATGCAATTGTGCATATATGTGCTGTGTGCATGGGGGCAAGTTCACATGTGTATGCGTGCATGCATGTATGTGTTTACATGTGTGAAAGTGATGGTCCCACAGGTAATGCAGGAGTACCCAGTTTTCCCTACTGGTACATCCATCACCAGTCAGCATTACAGTGCATATAACGTACCTTCAGAAGCTGAACGTCTTCGTGGAGGAAGGGAGAACAAGGTTAGCGTGAAGATCTCCTCATGAGTCATCAATTCACTCAATAATTGGAAACTATTTTTCAAAATTAGTTCAACTACCCATATTTTTTCTTCGAAAATAGAAAAGAATGGTCTGTCATATTTTTTACTCCTGTAGTTCACAAGATATAATGTTATGAATGGTAAATTTTTGGCAAACTTTGCAGCTAAATCCTAGTCCTTAGTACACCGATGTGAAACCTAAACTAAATTTGAAACATAGAGACCAGATTTTGAGTGATTAAATGACCCTCAAGCATGTTACCACAGAAATGAAACAAATGAATTCTTCCTCTAAACAGAGTAAGCAAAGTGTTTCTGGTGTTGTCCTTAATAGTAATAAAAGCCCAAATGAGAGTTTCCAATCATCAGGTATGGAAACCATCAATGGAAAAGTTTTGTAATCAACGAGTGCTCTTTTATCCAGTCACACGTTCGACCTTCACGCCAAAGCGTCCCTCCTGCTATAGAGTACCAGAGCCTGCCCTGCCTCTTGTAACTGACTTCCACCATCTTGAGAGTGACAGAGCTTTATTACACCCACCAGCAGGTCCCAGGAAAAGCGAGGTTCAGGTGAGTGCATCATGGAAGAAATAACTGTAATGTAGAGATTCCTCTTCACACTGTCAACTACCAGTTTCATACATTTCCATCATTTTGATATGCATTCATTTTCATCAGGAATCATACAGACACTCTGTTAGCAAAGAGGAAGGAATGGAAATGTCAAGAAAGTCGTTGACTGATAGGAAGTCTAGAATATCGGATAACAAGCAAGCACACTTTCATCTTGGATTTGACAATGAGAAGCGACTCACAGAGAATGTGAGATGCCCTTATTTAACTTAAGAAGTCTAATTCTTTAAGCTCCTCTTGTACAACAACTGCAAATGTACTGGAGAACATTTTTTTGCACTAGATGGCTGAATTCTCTCCCAGGAAGCCCATTGATCCAAGTTTACCAGCTGCTGGAAAGTCAAATGGCTTGGCAGCTAAGCACTCTGTCATGGCACTTGGGTGAGGTCACCTTTACTGTGTGTGTGATTGATTTAAATAAGAAAACTTGTGAATGGTATCTGTCTGGGTAGTCCATCTGAAAAGGTTGATGGTCTGCAAGATTTGATACAACAAAAAACATTCCTCAGGTAATGTGTGCTTATTGATCTGAAACTTATCAAACCCATATGTCTTTATTACACCCTCTCACCATTATTTGTGTTCCAAAACTGATTTCATGCATACATGAAGGAACATTAACCCAAGGGACCCAGTGAACATGAACTTAAGAAGAGCATTCCTGGAGTATGATAAAGATCTGTATGTATACAGGGGAAAAAAGCTCATAGGATTCTATAATAATCATAATGGTTTTCCTTCAGGTCTGGCAGCATTAGTAAAGATGAATTGCTTTCAGTATGCAGTGCAATTAATATTGATGTGGATGATAAGGAGATTCAAGATCTTATAATGAAGTACGTAAATGTACCATACGCTCACTACAAACAGGCTATAGTTATACCAGCTAATTGAATTATGTGCATTTATAACATACTTCAACTTCAGATGTGACAAAAGGGGAAACGGCCAGATTGACTATCATGAATTTGCTCTGCACCTGATGCGACATAATAATTCAAAGCCCTCAACTGAAGAGATGCCCTCTACCACAACAAGGAGAGACTTCAAGCACCCCCAAGACCAACGGTAAACGAAGGAGTATATAACGCATGCAGTGCATTTGAGAAGCTAATTCTTCATCCAGGTTGACGCCAATGCAGAAACTTGTATGGGAACAGGAGGCAAAGCGACATGTGCCACTGTTGCCTGTTGTATTGCATCAAGGTTATACGAGTAAGAAACTAATGCCAACGATCATTGTGTTTATGGCAATCTCTTTTAGTGCCACACACGACGATAACAAGGAGTGACTTCATCGCTCCGGAGGAAGTGGTGCAGAGTAGCAACTGAGCGCAACGTCATTAGATATGGCATCGTACAATAGAATTCATTAGGACGGTCTTAGAAAATGCATGGTTTTATCGTAGAAAGACGAGGTGGCCGAGAGGTTATGGCGATGGATTGCTAATCCATTGTGCTCTGCACGCGTGGGTTCGAATCCCACCCTTGTCGAATTTTTGCATGCGTGTGTGATACTATTACTTTACATGAATACAGACATCAATTGCATACCTATTACGTCATAGGATCTGCAGTGTTGTGATAAGTAGACAGACGTATGACGTACATGTAGATAATGCAGTTTTGTTACTTCTGCTTGGAGAATCCTTCGTCGTGTACAACATTTGAAGAATTGCATCATCAGAATGCAGGCCGTTTACAAAAAGCGTGACGTATTACCAGAACGCAAAGAGTGACGTAATTGCCAAATTTCCTCTCGCGTCATTTTTTTGAACCACATGTAAATGAAAACAGGGAAGGGGATGAGGCCGAATTACTCTTCTATGTAATGTTATCGTTCATTTAACACAAATAATGGTGGAGCCTCGGAAAAAAGTGTTGGATGACAGAAACTCTGCTCACTGGGGAATTGACTGTTGTCATCCATCGGCTCTGTGTGTGCAGCTGAGTCAGGAGGACTGGAGGATCTCCTCCAGTCCTCCTGACTCAGCTGCATTTACATGTGGTTCAAAAAAATGACGCGAGAGAAATTTGGCAATTACGTCACGCGTTTTACGTTCTGGTAGTTACGTCACGCTTTTGTAAATGGCCTGCATTCTGATGATGCACGACGAAGGATTCTCCAAGCAGAAGTAACAAAACTGCATTATCTACATGTACGTCATACGTCTGTCTACTTATCACTACACTGCAGATCCTATGACGTAATAGGTATGCAACTGATGTCATGTAAAGTAATAGTATCACACATGCACGCATGCAAAAATTCGACAAGGGTGGGATTCGAACCCACGCGTGCAGAGCACAATGGATTAGCAATCCATCGCCATAACCTCTCGGCCACCTCGTCTTTCTACGATAAAACCATACATTTTCTAAGACCGTCCTAATGAATTCTATTGTACGATGCAATGTCTAATGACGTTGCGCTCAGTTGCTACTCTGCACCACTTCCTCCGGAGCGATGAAGTCACTCCTTGTTATCGTCGTGTGTGGCACTAAAAGAGATTGCCATAAACACAATAATCGTTGGCATTAGTTTCTTACTCGTATATATAACCTTGATGCAATACAACAGGCAACAGTGGCACATGTCGCTTTGCCTCCTGTTCCCATACAAGTTTCTGATTGGCGTCAACCTGGATGAAGAATTAACTTCTCAAATGCACTGCGTTATACTCCTTCGTTTACCGATATCTATACTTTTTCACAAATACATCAATGCTAATCTCTTTATAATGCTACAGTAGAAGATGATTGCATCAACCAATGCATGGTAAAATAAATTAAAAACAAAATCTACCTGCAATTAAATTGCTGGTTTTCTGTTTCAACTTTATTTTGCAGGGCCTTTATATGTGTATGTTACGGTGGCCCTGGAGGTCGCGAGCAAACACTGCACACTTGTGGGTTTTGCGCATTACACGTCGGCCGGTTTTGTGGTTATACACTGACCACTAACACGGGTTTCGGGTTTAAACAAATAACAAAAGGCGATTTGCGTGTCCGGACATTAAACAATTCACGTCATACGTTGCAAAACAAAAGGCGGTTTGCGTGTCCGGACATAACATCGATATTAACATTAAACAAATCACGTCATACGTTGCAAAACAAAACACGATTTTTACCTAAAACATTGCCCGTAAGTCGTTCTAAAACATTGCACGTAAGTCGTTCTAAAACATTGCACTTCAGTCGTTTAATTATATTTTAAACACAAAACATTATAGGGCTTATAACATTAAAACTATCGACCAGGCGAGTTCACGTTGCCGCTAAGGGAGAAACGTACAAACGTGTCTGGCTGGAGGAATGCACCGAGAAGACCGTGCAGTTGAAGGTACGTACCGACACTGCGTGTTCACTATGACGCCAAGTAACCAATCTCCATGCAGGGCTTATCTTAAAATACTGGAGACAGCACAAGAATACAGGCGTGATTTTGACGTATCTGCACACAGTCCATTACGTTGCAGTCGGGTATGACATAGGCCTACATTGTGTGATTGTGCGTGTGTGTGCGTCTGTGCGTGTGTATGTGTGTGTGTGTGTGTGTGTGTGCGTGCGTGTGTGTGTGTGTGTACATGTGTGTGTGTGTGTGTGTGTAACAACTGCCGTATACATATGTTCGCTTTTCCCACTCAATCATACATGACCCATAAGATGCTCATTGTGAAACGACGAGCTCAGTCTGCGTTTGTGTTGGTTTTAAGAACCATGTAAGTACGTTTAGATCTCCAAATAGGGCTCATGTTGATTTTCATATCGAAGGGCTGGGGAAGAGCACTACAGCTGTGACCAGTCTGCCAATATGTTCACAAATACTTGCCTGTATATATCTTACACTTTCTCCTATCCTCCCTAACCATTCCTTCATCTACATGTACACCACCTTCATGTGCATGCACACTCACACATTTACACATCCCACAGACACACATGCACCCACACACAAACACACGCAAACACGCACACACACACACACAAACACACACACACACACACACACGCACACACACGCACACACACACACGCACGCACACACTACATATATTTTTATGAGTTTGGTATTATCAGGGACATAACACATAACCACATCTTGCAGATGCGTGTCTGGTCGCCACGTGTCTGGTCGCCACGGAGAAGCCTGTGAGCACCAGTGCTAATCATGATCACATCTGAGATAAGAGAGGGAATTAGGAGTAAGTGGAGGAGGGTAGGAGGGTAGGAGAGAGATGTAGGGAGGGAAGGAAGGAGAGAGATGGAGGGAGGGAGGGAAGGAGAGATTTCTTTCCTTCTTTCTTCTTCCTTCTCTCTCTTTCTTGCTTTCTTTCTCTCTCTTTCTTTCTTTCTTTCTGCTTTTTTTTCTTTCTTCTTCACGCTCTCATTCCTTCGTTCTTTCTCTCTCTTTTCTTCTCCTTTCCCTTCTCTCTCCTTTCTTTCTTTCTTCCTTCTCTCCTCTTGCTTTCCTTCTTCCGTGCTCTCTTTCTTGCTCTGCTCTCTCTTCCTTTCTTTCCGTCCCTCTGGTTTTCCTTTTTCCGTGTTTCTTTTGGCTTTGTTTGCCCTTCTGTCACGATTTGCAACATGTAACATAATCTGGCTTGAGTTGACCAGAGCAAATATGGTTGCTACATTTTACCTGTCATGTGGATGTGCGGCTTAAGTTAGAAGGTTACCTTTCAGTACCTACTTTTTGCAAAATCACCACCTAACCCCATTACAATCCTTGTTATGATCTTCCCACCTCCCACACCTATTCCCACATGCACTCTCCCCTTCCCCTATATTTCTTGCTCTCTCTTTCTCTCCCATTATCCTCATCTTTCTCCCTCTCTCTCCAATCATACTGCATGGTGTTGGTTGATATAGTGTTATTCTGGCCTATGTGGTGCTAATTTGTAGGGAGGGTGATGCATTGTTATCACTGTACACACACACACACACACACACACACACACACACACACACATTGCAACCCAAATGCCATCATTATAAATCAAGGTGCCCCTCACGAATGCGAAGTGACCATGGAACAGAGAACACTGGCACTATATGTCATCATCATGCTGGTGTTTGTCTTTTCTCTCCCATTCGTTTTGCTTTTGCTGTTTATCATCAATGCTCTTTATTTCATTGTCAATGATACACACGTCATTGTAGCTTAAAATATTCCAACATCTCCTGTGCAGACGGTCTATCTGATCCATCTAGAGCTGTGCTGCGAGCACAGATTTCTCTGTGCTCTTCAGGTACTTCTTCGCAAGATGGTGTCTGGGGGTCATCCTCTCGGGTACCAAGTATCTTACAGGTGATTTGGCATGTATCCAATTCACCCCATACCCTTTTCCCTGTAATAAAATATTGAGTGAAGGCAAGCAGCCAAATGCAGACTAAAATAAGTCTTTTACCTGTAAAAAGTTCGATAATTACACAACCAAAGGAGTAAATATCCACTGGGGTGGAACGCCTTGAGTCCCTAAACATCTCAGGAGCCTTGTATGCTACTGTTCCAGCACCTGGACCTCTGGACGTCTTGTGGATGGCTAACTTGCTTTGTAACTTGGCCACACCAAGGTCGCAGACAAATACATGCAGATCACTGCTTGTTACCTGCATGTGAAATGATTCATGTGACTATATATGCACACATGGTGTTTTACCATTATATTTGCAGGTTTTATATCTTGGTGAATTATTACAGGGTCCCGACCATGCATATATGCAAGAGCCTTTGCAATCTGAATGCATATGTTAATCCTCTTAGGTGTATCAAGCTGGAAATAAACATGTTTGTTAGGTGACATGCATGACATATGAGTTTCACTCACGTCACATGAATTGTAGAAAATAATTTGGTGTAGGTTGCTTCCGTCGATGTAATTTGTGACAAGAAGCAGCTGGCTCACCTCATAGCAAACATAGATTTACTATGTTGGGGTGCCTGAGCTTTCTAAAAGATAATGCATACATACTTAACTAATAACAGCAATAACATTGCATGACCTACTTTAATATTTCAACTTCCTTCATAGCCTCCCTTTTTACATCACCCTCAGGAATTGTGACTATCTTGATGGCAACATCAGTCCCAAACAACATTCCTTTGTGTACAGACCCGAATGTCCCACCACCAATTTTGGCCCCAATCTCAATCTTCTCTAATGGCACCAGCAGTCCATCTTACAAGAAAATAATAAAGTATACCGGCATGGATAAACATCTTCAGTGATCTAATTTAAGTTGTACCTTCTGTAAGATCCAGCTCATTAAGTCTCTCTCGTGCTGT
>JABACO010000684.1:0-24265 GCA_013339895.1 Ephydatia muelleri | reverse complement strand
TACAATCCATTGGCATGGTTACAGTCATTGCTCCAATCCATGGGCAAGCTGAAGCCACACCTACATCCAAGTGATATTCTAATTCAAAGACAACAACACACCAAACACCACGGGTAGGAGGCAAACCTGATGTTGGATAATGCTCCCATTCGCACAATCCATTGGCATGGTTACAGTCATTGCTCCAATCCATGGGCAAGCTGAAGCCACACCTACATCCAAGTGATATTCTACTTCAAAGACAACAACACACCAAACACCACGGGTAGGAGGCAAACCTGATGTCGGATAATGCTCCCATTCGCACAATCCATTGGCATGGTTACAGTCATTGCTCCAATCCATGGGCAAGCTGAAGCCACACCTACATCCAAGTGATATTCTAATTCAAAGACAACAACACACCAAACACCACGGGTAGGAGGCAAACCTGATGTCGGATAATGCTCCCATTCGCACAATCCATTGGCATGGTTACAGTCATTGCTCCAATCCATGGGCAAGCTGAAGCCACACCTACATCCAAGTGATATTCTAATTCAAAGACAACAACACACCAAACACCACGGGTAGGAGGCAAACCTGATGTCGAATAATGCTCCCATTCGCACAATCCATTGGCATGGTTACAGTCATTGCTCCAATCCATGGGCAAGCTGAAGCCACACCTACAACCAAGTGATATTCTAATTCAAAGACAACAACACACCAAACACCACGGGTAGGAGGCAAACCTGATGTCGGATAATGCTCCCATTCGCACAATCCATTGGCATGGTTACAGTCATTGCTCCAATCCATGGGCAAGCTGAAGCCACACCTACAACCAAGTGATATTCTAATTCAAAGACAACAACACACCAAACACCACGGGTAGGAGGCAAACCTGATGTCGGATAATGCTCCCATTCGCACAATCCATTGGCATGGTTACAGTCATTGCTCCAATCCATGGGCAAGCTAAAGCCACACCTACATCCAAGTGATATTCTAATTCAAAGACAACAACACACCAAACACCACGGGTAGGAGGCAAACCTGATGTCGGATAATGCTCCCATTCGCACAATCCATTGGCATGGTTACAGTCATTGCTCCAATCCATGGGCAAGCTAAAGCCACACCTACATCCAAGTGATATTCTAATTCAAAGACAACAACACACCAAACACCACGGGTAGGAGGCAAACCTGATGTCGGATAATGCTCCCATTCGCACAATCCATTGGCATGGTTACAGTCATTGCTCCAATCCATGGGAAAGCTGAAGCCACACCTACATCCAAGTGCTATTCTAATTCAAAGACAACAACACACCAAACCAAACACCATGGATAGAAGGCAAACCTGATGTCACGCATACATCCAGGTGATATTCGAATTCAAAGACATGATTGATTAGCTTCTGTACTAAAAGATGCGTACATGAGCAGCATACAAACACATGCAGTTAGCCCACACATCAATAGGCCTACACACGCGTTTCATTCCATGCATACATAATTTTTTGCGTGGAAGCTCACCGAACCTTCAGATTTACTCACAAGATTGAGTAGTGCTGATCAACACGCACCAACGTGTAAGCTGCTAGCATCGCTATCCGCCAATATGTTTCATCACGCTTGGATCTTTTCAAAAGTTAACTCACGTGCTCGTCACATATTAACAGCTGTATTTATCGTAGTCTGCTGGCTCTTTTGGCCGGACCGAAGCACGGAACGGTAGTCCTGTCCGACCATAGATAGTATACTATCTATGTTCCGACTCATAAAGTATTTTTGACCAATACAATTATGTTAACCCACGCTCAATTAACACATGCAAAGTACTCCGCGTTCTCCGCATTCATAAAATCATGCGGGTACTTCATACGAGTTTACATCTACCTTCAATATCATGTGGATCTCAAACGCACGCGTACGCGTATTATGTGTGAACGTGTATACATACTTCGAAACGAGTGATGCAAGCAATTTTTATAAGTTTTGGCCGCACAACAAGATACGTCACGTGATCAAACGTAACAATGAATACAATTAAGCTGGAAATAATTTTACCCACGCCTTAACTGCCCTGAGCAGGCATTACCACTTACACACACACACCACACACACACACACACACACACACACACAAACACACACACAGACCCTCCTTCACAAGAAATCCAATCTTCATGTAAAGGTATCTGCCACAATCAAGTGAAGGTAAGTATACACAGCTCACAAGATGGGTATTCATTTTAGCCAGGACAATGCACAGGGAAAAAAATGATTTTACGATGGTAGAAATGTAATGTATTTTTGTTGCAATGCAGTGTATATCGTGTGGTAAAACATTGTATATGCGTTATTTGAAATACAACAAAATTGTGCTTTTACTACGGTTGTATTTTTCACAATGGTTGTAAATTTTACTATGAATTACAACGTATTTACAGTAAAAATACATCAAATTTCAACGTTACACGCGGCATGAATGGCAATAGAATACAATCATTGCATTCACGTTTTACAACGTTTGTACAACGTTTAACAACGTTGTACTACGCCTCGTGCCAGGCCTTTCCTGTCGTCTCGTACCCAGACCCGCAGTGCCAGGCCTTTCCTGTCGTCTCGTACCCAGACCCGCATGCAAATATTGTGCACAAAAAAATTTGTTTCCCAAAACGTTCAATAACGAACCATCTAGCAGCAATACACGCACTACAGTATAGTGTCTTCTTTTGATAGCCCAGCAGCTCTGTTAAGGGTAACCGTTTTTTCTTCCACTAGCCGGTTTCCAACATGTGCCATCATTTCTCTCAACGTACAGTTCTTCTTTGGCCTTGGAAGCCAGCATCATCAATTGCTGATACCACTGAATTAAGGCTTGGTTTTGTAGCATGACTCCTACTCCACCACTTTTTGGTAACCAGAACAGCATCAGCTTCATCCACGACATTTGCGATCTATAAGAATTAAAAGTAAAACTGGATATTTTGTAACCTGAACATACCATTTGTTGGCTATGTAGAAATTCTTTGTTGAGCCTGATCGACCTAGCTCTCTGTAGCTCATAGTCAGACCTTTCATCCCCACAATCTGCACCACTCAATTCCAAACCCTAATGAGTAATTGAGGTGATTGAACTGCATCATATGAATTTGCTCACAAGACACTGTTTAGCTGTTGACTAAATGTTGTGTATTAATTGGAATGATAATTTCTTACATGCATGCAAAGTGCATACCTCCGATCCTGACAGAGCAGTGCGCCTAGTTGTACCTGCTCTCAATGGTAGCTCCATCTGCGATCTGGATGGTGTAGATAACTGCTTTGTTGTTGCTGGCTGACTTGAATGTGATGTACTGCAAGGCAAATCAGTCACAGAGGTAGAGGTATACTGCACGCGTGCATGTGTTTTTGCAACACAGAGATTTTCTAGCACACGCACAAAAGTTGTGAACCTGCAATTAAAAAATAAATAAACCTTTTGGCAGCTTCTGGAGTGACGTGACTGCTTGGTGGGGATGGAACCTATGATAAAGAAAGCAACAGCAATGAAACGCAAGCAGCACCATATAGCTATTTGCAAACCGTTTCGAAATCCTCAATAGTTGGTAACTCGTGACTGCCCTGTGGCACAGTAAAAAAAAAAAAGTTTTGTGTGTGTGTGCGTGTGTGGCATGGTTCATTCATTAGTTATCCGTTACATTGATTACATCAGTACCAATTTTAGAGGACGCTTCAAGTTGTTGACTTCATTTGCGGCTCTGCAGAAACTTGCTGGTTTGCCTTCACTAGCACTATATACACTCTTCCTTCCGACTGCCAACCGTCGTATGGCCTCATCAATTGGCCGTTCTCCACGCGCACACCACGATACCGCGAATTGTACCGCAAACCAGAGGTGGGCACTCCGATTAACGAGTCGAGAGAGGAGTAAAGCGCCCTTCAGAGTCATCTTCTAACTCTAGTTGTTCTACACCCTCAACTGTAACAACTATATAGTCTGCTCCGGCCATCTCCATCTGCTACATACAATGAATGACCTTACCAGCGGTTGACGGCTAAATTATTCATTCAAAACCGCGCACATTCATCACGTGCGAAGATAAGCACTTACACAAACAAATTTGCCTGTCCGACTATATCACGTTATGCACCATATAGATAAATGTGCGCAGCATTAATTCAATCCAAACGAACGAAGCAGGTTCCATTTCCTTGCCCCCTTTGTAACGGCGAACAGCGTGACAAAAGAACAGCTGTAAGTCATACAAGTGCAGTCCATCAGTTCTAGAGGAAAGTGATAGGCGTCTTGCGGAGGTTGAAGGTTCTGTTGAGGGAGGTATGACAACAGTCAATGACAGCCATCCTGTGGAGGAAGAAGGTATGATAGGTAGAAGGCCGACATACGGTTGGCTTGATATTCTAATTAATCACCACATACACATACAGAACGCTACACAGGCACAAGAGGAAAGACACCCAAAGTGTCACAACAAGATCACACTCCCTGCCCATCACAGAGACAGCTCTGTCAGAAGGGCAACACTAGCCGACATACGGTTGGCTTGATATTCTAATCAATCACCACATACACATACAGAATGCTACACAGGCACAAGAGGAAAGACACCCAAAGTGTCACAACAAGATCACACTCCCTGCCCATCACAGAGACAGCTCTGTCAGAAGGGCAACACTAGCCGACATACGGTTGGCTTGATATTCTAATTAATCACCACATACACATACAGAACGCTACACAGGCACAAGTAGGAAAGACACCCAAAGTGTCACAACAAGATCACACTCCCTGCCCATCACAGAGACAGCTCTGTCAGAAGGGCAACACTAGCCGACATACGGTTGGCTTGATATTCTAATTAATCACCACATACACATACAGAACGCTACACAGGCACAAGAGGAAAGACACCCAAAGTGTCACAACAAGATCACACTCCCTGCCCATCACAGAGACAGCTCTGTCAGAAGGGCAACACTAGCCGACATACGGTTGGCTTGATATTCTAATCAATCACCACATACACATACAGAACTGCTACACAGGCACAAGAGGAAAGACACCCAAAGTGTCACAACAAGATCACACTCCCTGCCCATCACAGAGACAGCTCTGTCAGAAGGGCAACACTAGCCGACATACGGTTGGCTTGATATTCTAATTAATCACCACATACACATACAGAACGCTACACAGGCACAAGAGGAAAGACACCCAAAGTGTCACAACAAGATCACACTCCCTGCCCATCACAGAGACAGCTCTGTCAGAAGGGCAACACTAGCCGACATACGGTTGGCTTGATATTCTAATTAATCACCACATACACATACAGAACGCTACACAGGCACAAGAGGAAAGACACCCAAAGTGTCACAACAAGATCACACTCCCTGCCCATCACAGAGACAGCTCTGTCAGAAGGGCAACACTAGCCGACATACGGTTGGCTTGATATTCTAATCAATCACCACATACACATACAGAACGCTACACAGGCACAAGAGGAAAGACACCCAAAGTGTCACAACAAGATCACACTCCCTGCCCATCACAGAGACAGCTCTGTCAGAAGGGCAACACTAGCCGACATACGGTTGGCTTGATATTCTAATTAATCACCACATACACATACAGAACGCTACACAGGCACAAGTAGAAAGACACCCAAAGTGTCACAACAAGATCACACTCCCTGCCCATCACAGAGACAGCTCTGTCAGAAGGGCAACACTAGCCGACATACGGTTGGCTTGATATTCTAATTAATCACCACATACACATACAGAACGCTACACAGGCACAAGAGGAAAGACACCCAAAGTGTCACAACAAGATCACACTCCCTGCCCATCACAGAGACAGCTCTGTCAGAAGGGCAACACTAGCCGACATACGGTTGGCTTGATATTCTAATTAATCACCACATACACATACAGAACGCTACACAGGCACAAGAGGAAAGACACCCAAAGTGTCACAACAAGATCACACTCCCTGCCCATCACAGAGACAGCTATGTCAGAAGGGCAACACTAGCCGACATACAGTTGGCTTGATATTCTAATTAATCACCACATACACATACAGAACGCTACACAGGCACAAGTCGAAAGACACCCAAAGTGTCACAACAAGATCACACTCCCTGCCCATCACAGAGACAGCTCTGTCAGAAGGGCAACACTAGCCGACATACGGTTGGCTTGATATTCTAATTAATCACCACATACACATACAGAACGCTACACAGGCACAAGTCGAAAGACACCCAAAGTGTCACAACAAGATCACACTCCCTGCCCATCACAGAGACAGCTCTGTCAGAAGGGCAACACTAGCCGACATACGGTTGGCTTGATATTCTAATTAATCACCACATACACATACAGAATGCTACACAGGCACAAGAGAAAAGACACCCAAAGTGTCACAACAAGATCACACTCCCTGCCCATCACAGAGACAGCTCTGTCAGAAGGGCAACACTAGCCGACATACGGTTGGCTTGATATTCTAATTAATCACCACATACACATACAGAACGCTACACAGGCACAAGAGGAAAGACACCCAAAATGTCACAACAAGATCACACTCCCTGCCCATCACAGAGACAGCTCTGTCAGAAGGGCAACACTAGCCGACATACGGTTGGCTTGATATTCTAATTAATCACCACAAACACATACAGAACGCTACACAGGCACAAGTCGAAAGACACCCAAAGTGTCACAACAAGATCACACTCCCTGCCCATCACAGAGACAGCTCCGTCAGAAGGGCAACACTAGCCGACATACGGTTGGCTTGATATTCTAATTAACCCTCCTACTGCTGCTCATTAATTATTCATAACGTAACCCAGTGCGGAATGAAATTTTAGCGTGTGATTGGTTTTATATGCTATACGCGTTTAGAAGGTTTTTGTTAGAACGCTATGCTCTGTAAAGCCTGTTTCTTCAACGTACGTTGGTAAGTACCCCAGCTACTCCGATTGTGTCTTTTTAACACTAACCGTGCGTTCTTTGCGCCGCGAGAACGTTGTTTGTGAATCGTATCGTACGCTTACACGGGGCATGGCTCTATCACTCTGAGAACTAGCTTTCAAAGCGCCTACATGTCATGTAAGTGTTACTAGAACAGTTTTTAATATTTTATAACAAATCTCTCCTCTTTTGTGGCGTTTTAGGACACTTCGACGCGAGCACCTGTCTTGGGCTACAATTGGAATTGTTATTTTAAAAACTGACAGGTAACGTTCATGTTGCAAGGTGTGTGTGATGTGACTTGAAGGGTTGTGTATGTGGGAGACCGTTGTGTGAGTTTTATGCATATTGGAGTATTGTGTGTAGTAACAGGTGTGGTTGGGGAAGGCAGTTGTACATGTGGAAGGCATGAGTTGGGATGCAGTTGCAAGAGGTTGTGAGTAACTTATTTAGGTTGTGTGGGGTACATGCACATGTATATGTGATAGACAGTTGTGCCATTGGTTGTACATGGTAGTGATGTGTAGGAGAGTCGTTTGGTGGGTTAGCAGTTCTGTATGTGAGGTATGGACATGTTGGGAGTATTGTGTGGGGTGGGGCGATAGCCAGAATGGGAATTATGTGTGCTGTGGAGGAGGGGATGTTGTGTGTGTGTGCTGGGATGGAGGAGTATGTGATGCAATTGTACACTGTGAGGTGGTTGTGAATATTGTGTGTGATCTATAGACAGTTGTGTTGTGCACAAGAAAGCAAGGGCAGCGTTATTTTGCGCTCCTTGTGTGAAAGAGATTCTGTTGTATGGGCTCTAAACAGAACTTTGTGGACCACTTGATAAGACTGTTGAAGACACAATACATATACATACAGCTGTATACACATATAGCCATGAAGTACTAGTCAATAATGCATTACAGTATGGTAGGTTTTAAAACATGGATAAACACAAAGGGGGACTTTACAGCTGCAACATATGTATGTTGTTGTTTTTCGTTTTCCTGATTTCCTGTTGCTGCACACCTCACAGTCATGTTGACCTGATGGCTCTGGAAAATGATTGTGTCCAATCAGTCTTGCTGGACTGTCTACCACTGGTGCCAATTGTAGTGAAGTGAAGCATTCAGCTCCTATGAGGCCCTTCGCCACTTCTATTCTGAAATCCATGTGAGACAAAACTTTGCCCTCGCAGGTTTTGTAGTAAAGGACATATGCATTCACAAGTGTCACATCTAACAGGTGAAAATAAACCCTTTTCCACCATTTTCTTGAAAAGTTGTTGTAGCCATAGTATGTTACTAACTGATCAGACTTATCCACCCCACCCATGTATGCATTGTATTGATCAATACCCAGTGGTTTTTGTACCGTCTGATGTCCACCAGTGGCACCCTTTCTCCTCCTCTGTTTTGTGACAGTGCCCTCCTTATGGATGGTAGTTAGTAGTGCTACAACCCTCTTGTCTCTCCATTTCAGGCCCATGAGTTCTCCATCCTTGTAGTGAACAACTTCACCCAGCGCAACATCAGCTTTCTGGAATGATTTCGGCACATCCTTCCTGTCAAGCCGCAATGTACCACAGCTGCCAAACCCAGTGGAGAGCAACAGCTTGCATAGGTAGGGACTGGTGTAAAAGTTATCAAAATATACATGGTATCCTTTTCCATGCAGCTTCTTCAGTAATTCTGTCACTACGTGGGTGCCCAGTGGAACACCAGCTGGCCGTTTCTCCTGCTTCCCAGTGTAGAGAATGAAGTTCCATGTGTACCCTGTGTCTGATTCAGCCAACACCCATGCCTTCATGCCCCACTTGTTGGGCTTTTTTGGCATATACTGAAGGAACGAGAGACGACCTTTGTACGAGATTATGCTCTCGTCAACACTTACTTCTCGGTTCATTGTATAACTTCTCTGATACGAGGTAACCAGTGATGTAATCAAGGGACGGATCTTGAAGAGTATGTCATAACCCCTTTCTCCTTTAGGTACTGCCTTGCTGTTGTCTGCAAGGTGCAGGAACTTCAAAATGAGCAGGAACCTGTCCCTGCTCATCACAGTTGAGAAGTTTGATGAGGAGAATGGCCAGCTGGTACACCAGTAGTGCTGTATACTGGGCATGTTCACGATGCCCATGGTGATAATCAGGCCCATGAACTTCTTCATCTCCTCCATTGTTATGGGCTTGCCTTTCAGCTGGTTTGCACGGGCCTTGCAGTGCTTCTTCAAGTAATCAGAGTGGCTTTGGAGATATTGATTTCCATACCTGTTTGTCTCTTCCACCACAGATACCATCGTCTGATCATTGAAAAGCTTGCAAAAAATGTCCACTGGCTGCAGGTGGTCCATTTTTTCAGTAACTCCAGGGATTGGTGTAAATGGTGGAATACTGCTTTGGAATGTCAAAGCAGTGGTGCTCTGTGGCAGTTCTACTTCCATTGGCTCCTCACAGCCAAGCTCCTCTTCAAACACATCACTGCACACGCTTTCCGTGTCATTACCACAGCCAAGCTCCTCCCCAAACACATCACTGCACACGCCTTCCGTTTCGTTACCACAGCCATGCTCCTCAAATACGTCACTGCACACGCCTTCCGTGTCGTTACCACTACCAAGCTCCTCCTCAAATACGTCACTGCACACGCCTTCCCTGTCGTTATTACTAATCCCGCCACCGCACACACCTTCCTCCTCGTCAATATAGCCGTCGAACTCGTCATCGCTTATGTCGCTTTCTATGTTTTCCATGTATTCGAGTAGGAACTCCGGGTCAGAGGGAAGATGACGGCGTGAGGCCATCTCGCGTTACGATCGTTAAAACTACACTGTGAATGGCATGCAGGTGTCGGGTACGAGTTATATTATACAATACAGCTGTAATTAACGCCTTGCTTCGCGCGCAAACTGGCGTTACGTACAATCATCCTGCTGGGCATATATATATGCCCGTCGCAATACGCAAGTGCAATTATTTGGCATATATATATGCCTTCCGCAGTAGGAGGGTTAATCACCACATACACATACAGAACGCTACACAGGCACAAGAGGAAAGACACCCAAAGTGTCACAACAAGATCACACTCCCTGCCCATCACAGAGACAGCTCTGTCAGAAGGGCAACACTAGCCGACATACGGTTGGCTTGATATTCTAATTAATCACCACATACACATACAGAACGCTACACAGGCACAAGTCGAAAGACACCCAAAGTGTCACAACAAGATCACACTCCCTGCCCATCACAGAGACAGCTCTGTCAGAAGGGCAACACTAGCCGACATACGGTTGGCTTGATATTCTAATTAATCACCACATACACATACAGAATGCTACACAGGCACAAGAGGAAAGACACCCAAAGTGTCACAACAAGATCACACTCCCTGCCCATCACAGAGACAGCTCTGTCAGAAGGGCAACACTAGCTGACATACAATACACACCTATACCAGGGAATGTTCTGATTACAATACTGTACATGTAAACACATAGAAGAGTGAACAGTTGACTCACCCTATGTCGGACCACCGTCACATACACAGGTGCATTGATTCACATTAGTAGAAGACCAGCACTGTTGCGCACTTACTGAGGGCATGAAGGGAAGCAAGACAAGAATGTATTCGAATGCACACTTGTAGGCCAACACATGCCGTCACGCACCTATATATGTAAATACCGAAAGCGGTGCGCACTAAACAAGATGAAAGTGGTCTAGAATAGAAACGCACATGCACACACAATCGCACTTATCTAACGCCGCCCAGCATACTGAGTACACGCACGCACTTCTTCAAACACCGCTCCTCCCAAACCCCATTTACGATTGATGCGAGAATGAAAGATTAACGCACAAGCTGAGTAGCATGTTGTTCAAAAGACAAGACACAGCAATTCGACTGCCCTGCTGCGGGCCCGTAACGTCACGTAAATTCATTTGTAACCCTGACGTGACGGATTACGTTGGATTCAGGCTCACCTACCCGCGTTCGGACCGATTACTCACGAACAGTATTGCGGGCCGTGACATTCATCCGCGCGAGTACGTGAACAATACCGCGAGCTTACGTTGTTTCATCGTGATTTCTCTCGTCCCCACTGTAGTTGTCATTCAAATGTGTCGTTAATTAATTTAAGGTTTATCAAAATCAATAAACAGCATCCAAGCTAGCCCCGCCCCATTCCCTGAACTCATTATTAATAGTGAAATGATGTTTAATTTTGATATTTGAATACACATATAACTTGGAAAAGCATATACATGTATGCATAAGAATTGTACATTCAGGCCTGCGTGACTTCAGAAGGATGACCTAAGATAGGATTAAAAAGTAAACAACATAAACAGGCATCAAATAATGTCAGCTTACGATTCCAATTTTCTTCTTTTTGCTCTCTGTATTAAAACAATAACACATCATACGAATAGACCTATTGAAATACATTCTCAAATCCAACCTGTTATATCCGTATGATGTCCTCGAACGCCTGCAGAACACTAAGCACCACAATGTAATGTTGAATGCTACACAAATGACTTACCAGATAACTTGATACGCTCATTACATTGCCATTGTTCGGATCAGGGAGTACGGAAGCAGTGTGGTTTAGGAGAATGTATACTAACCTTGATTGGCGTGAGACGCGTCACACTGCTGCTAATACATGTAGAACACAAACCATAATAAAAATACCAACTTACAGTGTGGCATCCATTTGAAAATCCTATCCGACGACAATTTGGCTACTAAAGTACACTTCTCTTACCTAGAAGACGTTGTCAACAACTGAGACTTAAACTGAAAAATGAAGCGAAACGTTAATAAAGACATAGTAACTAGAATAAGGATCGGGCTAACCTTATTGCTCCTAATACAGCTACACTGTACTCGTGCCAGCCTAAATTCACCATTGGAAATATACTGGCTACATCCACCCCTTTTTTTTTAACCGCCAAAAAAGATTAGGTCACGTGAGGGATAATTATTTTGTTAATTTAAAATTGGACTTGTACATGTCACAGGCGCATGTACAATTCTACATGCCACTTGTCATTGTTGTCAATGTCCTCTATAAAACTGCAAGATGAGACTATTCGATTAACCGACATTGCGCACTAATATATACCATCTCCTTATCTTGTATCACTAGTAACGTTCACCCATCGGTCCGATACAGTCACTAGATTACCCACCGTGAAAATGACAATGAAAGAGTCTAGGAAGCATATATAGTTTCAAGCCATTGGCTTTGATATTACCAAAAGTATATATACATGAAGTGCGTACGGTACGGACCGGGTATGTCATTAATTGCTTAATCTATAATAATATCATTTATATTATACGTGCACAACTGATATCGATATCTGCATGCAATTCGTGCATATACATATATCGGTATTATATCCGTATTTATTATTTTATATTTTATTTACAAAATGTACTGTCCAAGATTCAGTTGTTATACTTAATTCGATAGCCAAATACACCTGATGTACGTGAAAATTGAAATTGTCCTCAGTAATAACATTGTAGCACACAATTACAAGCAAGGCAAATATGAACTATACATATATGTAGCACTACTATATATATAATAATCATTATTATATATATTAAGCTAGTGTACTGTGTCTGTGAATTGAGCATGACAGCTACGACCTAGGCATGCATGGGATACGATGAACTTGAGTTGAACATTGAATGGTGATATGACGCTTTTATTAATTAGCTGACAGCCCCATGCAACATGCACCAAAGCAACTACATATGTACAGCACCGCCGATACAATAATCATAATAATTATGATGCAGTTATACGATAATATTGGCTCTGCTGCTTATATAAGCACCAAAGCAACTACATATGTACAGCTGCTTATATATGCACCAAAGCAACTACATATGTACAGCTGCTTATATATGCACAAAAGCAACTACATACGTACAAGTACAGCACCGCCAATACAATAATCATAATAATTATGATGCAGTTATACGATAATTGGCTCTGCTGCTTATATATAAGCATCGATATCTCGATGAATGATGCAAGGCACGGGCAGTGGCCTAGCCCGAGAAGCATGCAGTTCCAATAATAAGGAACGACATTAGCTGATGGACGTCATGTATTCGCAACCAAAATCTTTTCCTAGTCCCGATGTTTACATGCCACGCCCCCGTCTGCAAACTGTGATCGTAACTTAATATATAAACTAGAGAGCGACGTGTTCACCCGCGCTTTCTAGTGATGTTATCGTTAGTACATTGTAGCACTTGTTACCCCCCTTAAGGTGCATCACGCGCGTTAAAACGAGTGATTGGCTCATCGTGCCCCGCTGGTTCCAAATCAATCAATATAACAGCAACATGTTTACAATTACGAATTACGTACACGTGTAAAAAATAAAGCACCAGTCAAATTTAAGCTAGCTGCTGGGGACGACAGAGGAAGGTACAGATACAACTCCTGCAGAACCAAGAAAGTGCATGTGTATGAGACAGAGAAATTGGTAATTGAACCTTAGCTTACCCGATGTATGACCACACCCACCATGGTCACATGACTCTCTGCTGAACCATCACCCTGACATGGTTGGCAAATACCAAGTGTGCAGGACATCTAATACCAAGGATAGTTCAAACAACTCCTGACTCAGTACACATGCACACAATACATATACGTTTAGTTATCGGCTTACCTGACCTGACCACACCCACCATGGTCACATGACTCTCTGCTCTAATACCAAGGATAGAGTTCAAACAGTTCCATACAGTTGGCTTGATACTCTAAACCACATGCACATACAGAATGCTACCGAGGCACAAGAGGAAAGACACCCAAAGTGTCACAACAAGATCACACTCCCTGCCCATCACAGAGACAGCTCTGTCAGTAGGGCAACACTAGCCGACATACAGTTGGCTTGATATTCTAATTAATCACCACATGCACATACAGAATGCTACCCAGGCACAAGAGGAAAGACACCCAAAGTGTCACAACAAGATCACACTCCCTGCCCATCACAGAGACAGCTCTGTCAGAAGGGCAACACTAGCCGACATACAGTTGGCTTGATATTCTAATTAATCACCACATGCACATACAGAATGCTACCCAGGCACAAGAGGAAAGACACCCAAAGTGTCACAACAAGATCACACTCCCTGCCCATCACAGAGACAGCTCTGTCAGTAGGGCAACACTAGCCGACATACAGTTGGCTTGATATTCTAATTAATCACCACATGCACATACAGAATGCTACCCAGGCACAAGAGGAAAGACACCCAAAGTGTCACAACAAGATCACACTCCCTGCCCATCACAGAGACAGCTCTTTCAGAAGGGCAACACTAGCCGACATACAGTTGGCTTGATATTCTAATTAATCACCACATGCACATACAGAATGCTACCCAGGCACAAGAGGAAAGACACCCAAAGTGTCACAACAAGATCACACTCCCTGCCCATCACAAAGACAGCTCTGTCAGTAGGGCAACACTAGCCGACATACAGTTGGCTTGCTATTCTAATTAATCACCACATGCACATACAGAAAGCTACACAGGCACAAGAGGAAAGACACCCAAAGTGTCACAACAAGATCACACTCCCTGCCCATCACAGAGACAGCTCTGTCAGTAGGGCAACACTAGCCGACATACAGTTGGCTTGCTATTCTAATTAATCACCACATGCACATACAGAATGCTACCCAGGCACAAGAGGAAAGACACCCAAAGTGTCACAACAAGATCACACTCCCTGCCCATCACAGAGACAGCTCTTTCAGAAGGGCAACACTAGCCGACATACAGTTGGCTTGATATTCTAATTAATCACCACATGCACATACAGAATGCTACCCAGGCACAAGAGGAAAGACACCCAAAGTGTCACAACAAGATCACACTCCCTGCCCATCACAGAGACAGCTCTGTCAGTAGGGCAACACTAGCCGACATACAGTTGGCTTGCTATTCTAATTAATCACCACATGCACATACAGAATGCTACACAGGCACAAGAGGAAAGACACCCAAAGTGTCACAACAAGATCACACTCCCTGCCCATCACAGAGACAGCTCTGTCAGAAGGGCAACACTAGCCGACATACAGTTGGCTTGATATTCTAATTAATCACCACATGCACATACAGAATGCTACCCAGGCACAAGAGGAAAGACACCCAAAGTGTCACAACAAGATCACACTCCCTGCCCATCACCGAGACAGCTCTGTCAGAAGGGCAACACTAGCCGACATACAGTTGGCTTGCTATTCTAATTAATCACCACATGCACATACAGAATGCTACCCAGGCACAAGAGGAAAGACACCCAAAGTGTCACAACAAGATCACACTCCCTGCCCATCACAGAGACAGCTCTGTCAGTAGGGCAACACTAGCCGACATACAGTTGGCTTGCTATTCTAATTAATCACCACATGCACATACAGAAAGCTACACAGGCACAAGAGGAAAGACACCCAAAGTGTCACAACAAGATCACACTCCCTGCCCATCACAGAGACAGCTCTGTCAGTAGGGCAACACTAGCCGACATACAGTTGGCTTGCTATTCTAATTAATCACCACATGCACATACAGAGGCACAAGAGGAAAGACACCCAAAGTGTCACAACAAGATCACACTCCCTGCCCATCACAGAGACAGCTCTGTCAGAAGGGCAACACTAGCCGACATACAGTTGGCTTGATATTCTAATTAATCACCACATGCACATACAGAATGCTACACAGGCACAAGAGGAAAGACACCCAAGTGTCACAACAAGATCACACTCCCTGCCCATCACAGAGACAGCTCTGTCAGAAGGGCAACACTAGCCGACATACAGTTGGCTTGATATTCTAATTAATCACCACATGCACATACAGAATGCTACCCAGGCACAAGAGGAAAGACACCCAAAGTGTCACAACAAGATCACACTCCCTGCCCATCACAGAGACAGCTCTGTCAGTAGGGCAACACTAGCCGACATACAGTTGGCTTGCTATTCTAATTAATCACCACATGCACATACAGAATGCTACACAGGCACAAGAGGAAAGACACCCAAAGTGTCACAACAAGATCACACTCCCTGCCCATCACAGAGACAGCTCTGTCAGAAGGGCAACACTAGCCGACATACAGTTGGCTTGATATTCTAATTAAACACCACATGCACATACAGAATGCTACCCAGGCACAAGAGGAAAGACACCCAAAGTGTCACAACAAGATCACACTCCCTGCCCATCACAGAGACAGCTCTGTCAGTAGGGCAACACTAGCCGACATACAGTTGGCTTGATATTCTAATTAATCACCACATGCACATACAGAATGCTACACAGGCACAAGAGGAAAGACACCCAAAGTGTCACAACAAGATCACACTCCCTGCCCATCACAGAGACAGCTCTGTCAGAAGGGCAACACTAGTCGACATGCAGTTGGCTTGCTATTCTAATTAATCACCACATGCGCATACAGAATGCTACCCAGGCACAAGAGGAAAGACACCCAAAGTGTCACAACAAGATCACACTCCCTGCCCATCACAGAGACAGCTCTGTCAGAAGGGCAACACTAGCCGACATACAGTTGGCTTGATATTCTAATTAATCACCACATGCACATACAGAATGCTACCCAGGCACAAGAGGAAAGACACCCAAAGTGTCACAACAAGATCACACTCCCTGCCCATCACAGAGACAGCTCTGTCAGAAGGGCAACACTAGCTGACATACAATACACACCTATACCAGGGAATGTTATGATTACAATACTGTACATGTAAACACATAGAAGAGTGAACAGTTGACTCACCCTATGTCGGACCACCGTCACATACACAGGTGTATTGGCATTGATTCAGATTAGTAGAAGGCCAGCACTGTTGCGCACTTACTGAGGGCATGAAGGGAAGCAAGACAAGAATGTATTAGAATGCACACTTGTAGGCCAACACATGCCGTCACGCACCTATATACTCAGGTTCATCGTTGGATGAATCGAAATCGTCTGTATGTTCATCTGGGTCAAGACAATTTTAGCAAATCGGCCGATCGTCACTTAAATTAGTAAAATACCATCTTGTAATTGCAGAGAGTCATCGTTGGATTTCCTGCCGATTAGTTCTTTCTGGTGTTCAAAATACGTCGATTTGCTCACATACTCGCTACAGTGGTAGCAGAAAACGTCGTTTGCCGCTCATCGCACAAATTTGAAAAAAGTCTTTCACGTGATAGCATTGATTTTTAAAATTAACTGCTTTTATAAACCCGTGAATAGGCTATAGTCTTGTACCCAGACCCAAACGTACGTAAGCCATTATTATACGTACAATCATTACGTACATTTGGGTCTGGGTACGAGACTACAATGGGCTTGCGGACGTCGTTTCAACTCGTACGTACCCGCAATCTTTCGTTCCGTTAACTAACGTAGATTCCTTATAATGCGTGATTCGTAATGATACGCAATCAGACGCCTGAATTGCTGTGAGAGATACTCAACTTTCCGTCCTCCCGAGGAGCTCACACAAAGACCAACCATCACGTGTTACGTCGCAAAAAGCAATTTCTTTAAGTAAGGAGTCACGTGATCAATAATTTGTAACCATTGTAAACCCTTGTATTTGGAATTACGCAATGTTTTCACTACGTTAGTTTGCCCAAATGCAATAGCTTACAACGTTTTGTCGTGGTACATCACTCGAATGTTGTAATTTGTTGTAATTTTTACAACAACGTATAGCAGCAACGATGTATTTGAAAAAACCATGGTTGTTCTATGTTGTAGAGAATGGTAAAACATGGTAAAATAACCATTGTATTTTCAACTTTTTCCCTGTGATGGTTGTGTACACCTTGGACTGCCCTTGTGGGTTTTGTGGTAGTGGTCAGGCCCCAAGGCCAACATAAACAACGAAGTACTGAGTATACCATATCAACGCGTTGGCCCGATGTGACTTCATTTTAATGGATGCATTGATTGAAAGTAGTACTAAAATCCCTTGAAAAATAAACTATCTCTTCACAGCTGTGGTACTGAAACTGAAGATGTGCCCCATAAATGTAAACTGAATTTCAGTACTTCGATTCAAGTCCTGCACAATGAAAGCATCGGTATAACACCTGTTGGCCCGATGTGACTTCGTTACGTTGGATGTATTGAATGAAAGTAGTACTAAAATCCCTTGATAAGTAGACTATCTCTTCACTGCTGTGGTACTGAAAATGAAGAAGTGCCCCAAAAGTGGATACTGAATTTCAGTACTTCGATTCAAGTCTTGCACAATGAAGCATCGGGATAACAACTGTTGGCCCGATGTGACTTCATTTTAATGGATGCATTGATTGAAAGTAGTACTAAAATCCCTTGAAAAATAGACTATCTCTTCACAGCTGTGGTACTGAAACTGAAGATGTGCCCCATAAATGTAAACTGAATTTCAGTACTTCGATTCAAGTCCTGCACAATGAAAGCATCGGTATAACACCTGTTGGCCCGATGTGACTTCGTTACGTTGGATGTATTGAATGAATGTAGTACTAAAATCCCTTGATAAGTAGACTATCTCTTCACTGCTGTGGTACTGAAAATGAAGAAGTGCCCCAAAAGTGGATACTGAATTTCAGTACTTCGATTCAAGTCTTGCACAATGAAAGCATCGGGATAACAACTGTTGGCCCGATGTGACTTCATTTTAATGGATGCATTGATTGAAAGTAGTACTAAAATCCCTTGAAAAATAGACTATCTCTTCACAGCTGTGGTACTGAAACTGAAGATGTGCCCCATAAATGTAAACTGAATTTCAGTACTTCGATTCAAGTCCTGCACAATGAAAGCATCGGTATAACACCTGTTGGCCCGATGTGACTTCGTTACGTTGGATGTATTGAATGAAGGTAGTACTAAAATCCCTTGATAAGTAGACTATCTCTTCACTGCTGTGGTACTGAAAATGAAGAAGTGCCCCAAAAGTGGATCGAAGTACAGAATAACTGTATCCTCTTTATAGGCACTTCTTCAATTTCAGTTCCACAGCTGTGAAGAGATAGTGTACTTTTCAAGGGATTTTAGTACAACTTTCATTCAATACATCCATCATAACGAAGTCACATCGGGTCAACAGGTGTTATTCCGATGGTTTCATTGAGCTAGACTTGTATCGAAGTACAGAATAACTGAATCGTCTTTTTAGGCACTTCTTCAATTTCAGTTCCACAGCTGTGAAGAGATAGTCTACTTTTCAAGGGATTTTAGTACAACTTTCATTGAATACATCCATCATAACGAAGTCACATCGGGTCAACAGGTGTTATTCCGATGGTTTCATTGAGCTAGACTTGTATCGAAGTACAGAATAACTGTATCGTCTTTTTAGGCACTTCTTCAATTTCAGTTCCACAGCTGTGAAGAGATAGTCTACTTTTCAAGGGATTTTAGTACCAGTTTCATTCAATACATCCATCATAACGAAGTCACATCGGGTCAACAGGGGATTTAACGATACTTTCATTGTGCTAGCCTTGAATCGAAGTACTGAAAATCAGTATCCACTTTTTAGGCACTTCTTCAATTTCAGTTCCACAGCTGTGAAGAGATAGTCTACTTTTCAAGGGATTTTAGTACAACTTTCATTCAATACATCCATCATAACAAAGTCACATCGAGTCAACAGGTGTTATTCCGATGGTTTCATTGAGCTAGACTTGTATCGAAGTACAGAATAACTGTATTGTCTTTTTAGGCACTTCTTCAATTTCAGTTCCACAGCTGTGAAGAGATAGTCTACTTTTCAAGGGATTTTAGTACCAGTTTCATTCAATACATCCATCATAACGAAGTCACATCGGGTCAACAGGGGTTTTAACGATACTTTCATTGTGCTAGCCTTGAATCGAAGTACTGAAAATCAGTATCCACTTTTTAGGCACTTCTTCAATTTCAGTACTGCAGCTGAGAAGAGATAGTCTACTTTTCAAGGGATTTTAGTACCACTTTCATTCAATACATCCATCATAACGAAGTCACATCGGGTCAAGAGGGGATTAAACGATACTTTCATTGTGCTAGCCTTGAATCGATGTACTGAAATTCAGTATCCTCTTTTTAGGCACTTCTTCAATTTCAGTTCCACAGCTGTGAAGAGATAGTCTACTTTTCAAGGGATACTTTCATTCAATACATCCAACATAACGAAGTCACATCGGGTCAACAGGTGTTATTCCGATGGTTTCATTGAGCTAGACTTGTATCGAAGTACAGAATATCAGTATCCTCTTTTTAGGCACGTCTTCAATTTCAGTTCACAGCTGTGAAGAGATAGTCTACTTTTCAAGGGATTTTAGTACAACTTTCATTCAATACATCCATCATAACGAAGTCACATCGGGTCAACAGGTGATATTCCGATGGTTTCATTGAGCTAGACTTGTATCGAAGTACAGAATAACTGTATCCTCTTTTAGGGACTACCTCAATCTCAGTTCCACAGCTGTGAAGAGATAGTCTACTTTTCAAGGGATTTTAGTACTCAGGTGTGTTAAGACTACCTACACCCATACAGCAAGCGGAACAGCTCACACAATTGGAACAATTTGCAAATACATATTTGGTGCTAAATTGATCAATTTCATGTGTTTTTTGGTGTCATGATTATTATCAATTGTATTGTAATCAATTTCAATTCTTGGTTTCCATAGAAACATATAACCGGTTGGCGCTCTGAGGTAATATCCTAATGAACTAAATTCATACTATTTTTAAAAACCCGGATGATTACAAGACGTTTTATATGCCTGAAATATATCCTGGAATGAATAGATATGTGACACATAACCTGAAACGCTAGGCAGAAGTGGAATAGTTCTAATCTACGCAAGTTACAAGCAATAAACCAGTGTATTTAAGGCTAAAAATTGTGTAATCGAATTTCATGAGCTTACAATACATCACACAAATGGTTAATCATTTCTAGCCTAGTGAAGCGATATTACTTCATCATTCTATTATTGTATGATTTAATAATAATATGCAAAACTAATAACCACAATCGCCCGGAAAAATGTTTAAACATTATTAGTGCATCCCGTGCGGGCCGTTTGCGGATTGAAACACATTATGTTGATGACGTAATGCATTTGCAACCAATGAAATACGTGCGCGCTAACGATGCAGTCGCGGATCAACCTTTAGAAAAGTAAGCAGCAGGTTTGCAATTGATTCATTTGTATTGAGGATTCAGCTATACAGCTACCAGTTCACAGCTTTTGCTAAGGTACTTGCATGCACTTCGCATCGTATACATTGTTTTCTAACTATTCAAACACATGCTATTATCAAAGGCTTTCTTGATTTCTTAAGTTTGCAGTCCCCATATCAACGTACGTACCAGCTTCAGCAAGTTTCGATACCAGTTCACAGCTTCTGCTAAAGGTACTTGTATGCACTTCAATTTACTACTCGTATACGTGCGCTCATGAAGTTTTCTTTGTTGTAGTTTCTAGTCTCCACATCAACGTAGCGTACCAGCTTTAGCAAGCTTCGATACCTGTTCACAGCTTTTGTTAAAGCAAAGTTTAAAGGTACTTACAGTACGCACTTCAATTCGCTACTTGCATACGTACGCCAGCTTTAGCAAGTTTCGATACCAGTTCACAGCTTTTGCTAAAGTACTTGTACGCACTTCAATTCACTACGCACGCTAATTTATTCTCTCTTGAAGTTTCAAGTCTCCACCTCTACGTAAGTTCCAGCTTCAGCAAGTTTCGACACTAGTTCATAAAGGTACTTGTATGACTTCGCTTCGCATACGCTCATTTATGTTTCATTTAAACAGCTAGCTATCTTAAACGAAATCAACATACGTACACACAAGAACTGACTCAAAGTAAGTGAATTCATGTACACAAAATACACAATGTACACGGTGGTGTCCACAATGAAAACATTAGCTTGTGGTGTGTATGCATGCATGTACAAACTGTGTGGTTTGCATGTGTATATACACAATCTTGTCTGTAGGTGCAAGATGTAGAGTACACGTGAGTGCATTGCGTGTGTGTGTGTGCGTGCGTGTGGATGTTTGAGATAGAAGTGTACACGTAGTATACATGTTGCATGCAAAGATGTAGAGTGCATTGCGTGTGTGTGGTGTGTGTGGATGTTTGAGATAGAAGTGTACGCGTAGTATACATGTTGCATGCAAAGATGTAGAGTGCATTGCGTGTGTGTGTGTATGTTTATACATTGTATTTTAGAGGGTACATGTGTGTAGGGTAATAATGTTATGTGCTTTGCAGAATGGCCGAAGCAATCAACTGCTGCTATGCCAGAATATCCGTTAGATCCATAGCACAGAAGCTGTATATGGGAATAGAGGGTGTGAAAACACTTTCTACACAATCTATGGCACAGCTAGTTGTAGAATACAACGCACTGTTCGAAAACAACCCTGCTATGCACCTACAAAACCAGAAGAATTCCACTATTAAGAAGCTTTTGGCATTGTTCAATACACACTGGAAGCTCCAAAATCGAAAGATGACTTTTTGAACACATTTTCATTTGCTGAATGGAACAAGCTCACACAGAATCAAAGGGCACAGCACACCATTAAAAAATGCAAAGGCTGCCTAATGCAACATCCATTGCTCAGCACTGCATTCCCATCTAAGAAACATGCACAACAAGAGAAAAAATCAATCCCCATCTTGCCTGATATCTCTTCATCCAGTACGCTTGGTAAGACAGTTTACACACAGCTGAATGAAATTGCTCATGAGTATTTCGGAGAAACGGCCACAACAGTACTTGCATCAGTTCCGAACTCTGGGCTTATTCAAAATCCTGGACGTACAGAACGCCAACACCATATGAGAAGCATCGTGAAAAAAAGCAAAACAAACAATCCAAAATGCTATGAATGAAAATAGCCTTTCCACAGTCATGGCTAATAGGATTAGCTGGAGTACATTTAATAAAATGAGAACAGCAACACTGACTGACAGAAAAAGACGCACAACAAATAAAGATATGCCCTCTCCTAAGCGAAAGTTAACTTACAATGGTAGCTTTGAGGAAATCAGCGATCAACAGAGTCTTTTAGAAGAAGCAAGGTCATGGCTTCCTGAACAGAAAGTGAACTGGTCTAAACTGGCTAAACAATATGGCATACAGAAACAAATGGTAGGCAAATAATTAAAGAATGGCTTAAAAAAACACAACATTCCAACAGCAAACAAACAGAACAAATAGCAGAGAAAAAATAGACGCGCAAGAAAAAAGCTACCAGGTAACCAAACCTTTTCCAATGCCAAAACCTGTGTCATTCAAAAACAAGAGCTTGCAAAGCTAGTTGAGAGTGGAGAAATTCTGGTGGGGAAAAAGTGGTTGAAACAGAATACACTAGTTTCAAAGTAGACACTGTTTACAAACTGTGTTGTGCGATCAAACTGTAAACTAGCTGCACAGAAGATAAGACTGATAGACATCAGGAAAAGGCTACTAGCAAAACATGAAGGTTTGGGCTTATTAGAAACCAACCAGAATGCATACTATGAGCAAACTTACCAAGCATGCAGGTAAGCACCAAACTGGAGGGAGCTTAATGAAAAACACTGGAAATCACTAAGGAAGAGGATTTATGTTCACACTTGAAAAAAATAAGTCCACCAGCGATTTTTAAAAGTTTGGCACGACCACTCTTGTATCGCAAATCACGAGCACTTTTTAGTTGTGGTGTCTTGTATATATGACCCAGCATTCTATTTTACACCTGCAGAACTAGGTGGGGTAGATGTCAAAAGCATTGTGGAAAAGCCAGAATTAACACATTCTAGCTTGTTCAAATGCAACACTGGAGGACCAGGTTTTATTCAACAAATCTCGTTTGGAATGTGTTAAAGAGTTAATATCTGATCCACTACCCACATCAACTGGGGTACCAGTAAGGGATATTCTGCGCTTCTTTCATGGAGATGGGCCTGCACAGCAGTTCGAAGCAGGAAACAACATTGGAGGAACATATCCTTGTGTATGTTGTGCAGTAAATGCAGAATCTATAAGTGACCTGGAGTATGCATTTAAATGCCCTACAAGAACCCTGACAGAAAGGCAACAATTTGTAATCAGTGGATGTGCTTGGAAGAAAGGTGGTGTCAATCCCTTTGACAAACTGAAGGTAGCTCAGTTGAGGAAAGAGCTCAACGAACGAGGGC
>JABACO010000683.1:5000-24294 GCA_013339895.1 Ephydatia muelleri | reverse complement strand
TGGAATTTTACATAATGGCATTAAATAAGTTATCATACCTCATGACTAAGCCGTATAAAAGAGTGAGCAAGTTCATCCCACTTAATCACCTCAGCAGGTTTTTCACATATGGCATGTACAGATGAAATTGGTATGGCTATCATGTCAAATATAATATTAACATGTTCAGGAATATAAGCCGCTGTGTCTGGCACTATTTGAGCAAAGCGATTGAAATCAACCAAAGTGTCAATTTCACAGTACACCTCCTTGCAAGAATCCTAATAGTAAATACAGTAAATCATAGTTCTGGTGTAGTGGCAAATACACATACCACTTGAAAAAACTTCACAATTACACCCTTGGAAAGGCCCAGTTTAGGATGTTGGAAATAAACACAATCTCGAACAAAGACATCCACTCCAGTATCAAGTTCAGCCATTGGAGATGCAAATCGGCTATCAGTACTCCACTTTTTTCCATGAAAAATCTCACTTTAAAAAATTCACTCATAATTCTACATCTCTACCACAGATCATAGTTTGTAAACTTACGTATACACATTATTTACCACTGGATAACGAGCAAGGAGGTGAGATAACTTGCTGCTTCCAAGGCAGTGAGATATTATTGACGAAATTGACAAGACGTAGAATGGCGTATTTGCAGGAGACAGAACCTATAAGTAGAGTCACTGCAATGTACATATAGCTACAAGTTTTGATACAACATACCCGTTTTGGAGGAACAAAATCAGGTAGTTGAAAATGTTTAACCTGAGAAAGACTTGGCACTTCAACTCCAGCACCTTTTAATGTAGCCCACATGAACGAGAGATTAGTCTGACCCTAAGTTGAACAATGAAATGCACATGCACATACGTAACATGTGTGCTGTACACATACCATTGGACGAGGACTGTGCAGGTGAAAGAAAAGGAGAGCAAAGAGTTTACTTGGAAATGGGTAATAGCTTTCAGTGTGCCGAAACATAGAGTCCCCAAGCCGTCCTTCACTGCCTATAAGCAAATACCATCATCATCCTCATACAAGTATACGTGATCAATTAGCTTGCCTATTTCGAGATCAATATCCGAATCATCCAAATCAGATTCAGAATACACGGCCTCAGGTTGTAGCTCCTCATCATAAAGGGCTCCGCTTGTTTGGAACACATCACTTCCGTATACTTCTGCATCCTATTATGCAGTTGCATGTACATGAACACGGAATTACAGCATTGCTAGAGTAATAACACAATATGTATATTGTACCTCTCTATGCGAGCCAATGTAAGACGAGCCAGTGTGGGATGGGTCATCGATTTCAAGCGCCTCAACATTTGACAGATGTTTTTGCGTTTGAAGATGTCTCACAAACCTCCATCGTTGCCCAAAACTTTGTTTACAGACCTCACAATGAAACACTGCATATACCAAAGGTCCAACATAACTCAATCGTACTAAAGCACATTGCAAAACAGTTTATTTTACATTCTTTCACTGACCTTCTGACAACGGTTCCGCCATAACTAATCTGAACCTGACTGGCAGCGCAAGTAATCATCTGCCACGCATTCAAGGAACCTCTGGAAGTGTTTAGAACCCTTTGCTTCGTGGTAGGAGTAGGCCAAGAGAGTCTGGGATGTTCGTTCAGTACTGACACTCTAAATTGTCGCCCACTTTTGCCACAATTTTTTTTAATGCTGCACGTGGCTTTGTTTACACAGCAATGAGCACAATGTTGACGGCTACTTCTCTGCCACGGCATTCAAGGACGGAAAATGAACCCTCTGGAAGTGTGCAAAATCCTTTACTTCGTCGTAGGAGCTTAGCGGGCTCAGCCTCAACCTCAACCCACTCAGAATCCGTAAGGCCAAGGGATGATCGGCCCTATAGCGAGAATCAGTGCAATTCACGATGCTCAAGTATTGTCACCTACCTTTCCTTCGACTGCAACAACTTCTGCAATCTCAAGCGTTTCAACTCCTTCCCTATCTGTCCATCTACCAGGGGTATTGCGGGAGTTGAGTTCGATGAGGAAGGAGATGAAACAGGCAATAGCTCACATGCAGGCTGAACTAGCCACTATAAAGCGAGGGGTAGAATTTCTCACCGAATTGCTACTGACAATCGAAAAAAGTCCGTTCAAGGTAAAACAATTCATTATTACATTCTTCAAACAGATGTTTTGTGCACTAGGAACCCCTTAACAAGGGAATCGGTACTCTTTATTGCAAAAGTTTGACCCGTCAACCATCCAGCAGGGATACACTTGTGTGTACTTATTGGCATTTGTGTATCATTTAATAAGTCCTTGTTTTGAACAGGATGTGATTGGACAGGTCCTTGGAGACCAATCATTCAATTCCTCATTGAAGGAAAAGGCCAGGCAGTACTGCAAGAAAAAACTTACTGACATCCGATCAGAGGAACGACGCAGAGTGAGATCTCAGTTTTTCCTACATGTGTTTTTTTTTTTTTACTTTAGTTTCATTCTATAGTTGTTTGGCATACAACCCTGTAGGATGTATGCTAAACTCCAAACTATGGAATTTGCCGAAAAGTTCATTGTGTCATTAAAGGTTGACATAAATATCCTTCCAGAATACAGAACGAACCTTGCTGTTTTGGTAAGTACTATTAATTATGTTTGCCATTAAGAGCTTATCTTTATCGTATCATCCAGCGAACGTTTGTAAGGACAGTCCCACATTCAAATAAGGACACGTTCAAAGAATTTCGAAAGTGGTTGAAGGGGATTTATGGTGATGCATTGCCACCTTCTGCAGACCTGGAAGAAGTTGTTAAAGTTGATGAAGAATTTGATTACTCCCTTCCTCCTACCAGCACGCTTACCAGTTCATCACCTGAACCTGAGGAGACTTCTCTGACCTCTACCCCAGCCACATAAGATGCTGCAACTGTTCATCACGACAATGCTGATCCATTATATTATCCACTTCATTCTCTGACCTCTACCCCAGCCACATAAGATGATGCAACTGTTAATCAAGACAATGTTGAGCATTGTGAATTGCACTGATCCTCGCTATAGGGCCAGGCTGATCCACTTCATTCTCTGACCTCTACCCCAGCCATGCAAGATTATTTTTTATCCACTTCATTTACCTTTTATTATACTCTTTCAAAGCAAAAATAATAATATAATTAACTTACATGTCGTTACAGTTAGTGAGCAGCCTGTTTTGGGGACGTAAAACGGATCGTTCCAATAAGTAGTGTACATCCGGTATGGCCGTGTTTTATCATGCCTGATTTCATATGTAACGGTTCATCGGTTCTTTTACGGGCTATAAAACGACCCCGTTACAATATGTTAGGTTGTTACATACCGATACATTGTCGAAACTTTTTGGTTGTGTAGGAACTGAGCGTGCAGGGTATTTACGTACACGACATGCATTTGTAATTAAAGGCAGGAAGGCGGAGAAGGAAATGAAATACTTATTGAGCGGTGAATGTGGGTTTGCTAAGTACACCAACAGTTATGCAATCCAGTCGCTATCTTAATCTTTTCCCATCAGCAACATCTAACCGCGTTTACTTTTGCAATTGGATCAGGGAGCCTAAAATAACAATGAATGATGTCAAAAGTCCACTGTTCCGAGGTGAGAAAGTCCACTGTTCCGAGCCGCCCCTGTACTATAACTGCATGGCATGCCATGTAATGGTACGAAGGAAAAACTTATTTTTTGCCCCATCACCAATATTATGTATACTCCGAAACATCACCCTCTGTTGCTTTCAACACAGATCCTCGTAACTAAATATCCATTCCTGGACCAATGGGACTGAATATATACATGTATGATCGGTCACATTGGTCCATCTTCCTATGCACGGATAAAATGCAACTAAAGGTGGGTTCAAAAGTAGTTCTGGACGAGTTCAAACTCTGCACATACATGATGTGATTGCCCGCAGAAACATGCCACACACACCACACACACCACACACACACACACACCCACACACACACACACACACACACACACACCACACACACACCACACGCATTGTAGCTTTTTCCTCCTTACACACCTAGATCAGTTATAAGGGCTTACACTGGTACATGCATTACGTCACAAGCATGCGCCATACAGTAAAAGCATACAGCAGTGGCGTATCCAGGATTTCAGCGAGGGGGGTGCTTAAGGTCAGGTCCCATACGGCAATTCGCTTCAGGTCCGATACGAAAAGTGTGGGGGCAGTCCACTTCAGGTCCGATATACGAAAAGTGGGGGGGGGGGGGGCCGATACATTTGTTTGTTTGGCACACAGAAAATACTTTATCGTTAATTATAAACGGTTACAATTCTGACCAAGGGGATCCGGCTGTTAAGCTCCGTACTACGCGCGCGCCGCGTTATAAGAAATATTGAAATGCCCCTTAACAACATACCTAGTTACCGACAAATCTTCACCCTGTTACAGCATTTTGAATAGAAGGCCTGGGTTTTTTAAGTTCCAGCATGCATACAATCTCAGGCCATAGTGATATCATGTTAATTTTATTTTTTGGTAGATGCATTGCAGCGGTTATTTATGCTCTTACCAAACCACTAATCATCCTGTATTTATACGAAGCGTGCAGTTTTGTCGAATAAGACAACTACGAATTTTAAAAATACAACCAATTTGGATACTGATGGCAGGATTCATGTGTTCAGAGGGTTTTTTTCTCTTTGTATTACATTATCGTAAACATCAGGTACAAGAAGCGCGATTGATACGAACGTGCCGGCTACACCATACGTTAACTTCGTTTGCGTCGCTTTATCTCTGGCCTTGCAGCAACATACCTTTCCTACAGATTTAACAACTATTACCTCCTTATCAGGGCTCATAGAAAGGGAACGCCTAACTAAATTTGCTTGCAAAGCAGACTCTATACTTGATAGTGGTGCACTTTCTGGCTGGAGAAGAATTCCTTCAATAGCACTTTCAATGGGCAAATAACTACAGCCACTATTCAAATGGTGTTCATAATGACCAAGCTCCAATGGTCATGCACAATTCATACAAATCACACTTATTTTTCTTAGAGCATCCTGTACAAAGTTGCTTGCTGGCCATACCATAGAGACACTTTGAGGTTGTTCATAACAGCAAGGACATGAAAGTGTTCCAGAGGTTTTCAACAAAAGCAACAACACTGGAAGCATACCATTGCGAGAAATTTCGGACGCTCATTAACAATTCCTGGCCAATTTTGCAAACGTCCGTCACATTTCCCGCGCACGCGTCCATAGAAATGTATGGGGTAAAGTTCATTTTTGAATACCATAAATCAGGGAAAGTTGCTATTTAAGTTTGAAAGAAGCCCCATGATGGATAACATGATAAGCTATCACTCTGCCAGGTTGATGGAATTTTCAGCCACTGCTGCGAGGTTCCTCATAAGGATTAGTACTCCTCCATAGAGATGTATGGAAAATTGCTTTTTATGATGATTTTTTTTTCACTATTCTTTTTTGTTACTCTGAATGTAAGATAGGAAGGTATTGTTTGACTCATTTCAGATGATGCTAATATGATCAAGGTAACTTTCTACCAGGTTCTCATGCCCATAGGCTTCTTCCCCTGGGTTCCTGGGGCACTTTTGGTCATGAGGGTACCTAGTTCAGTTGAATACATTTAAAAATTAACAAACGCCCGTGACTGTAAATTAGGGCGTTCAGTTCTGGCTGCGTTGGAAGTAAGGAACTTAACTGCACGCAAACTTGGTATGTTCTTAGTTTGGGACTATACAGGAGCGCATGTTTTTGGTTCGATACTAAGCCGTTTGAAGTTTATGGTCTGTCAAACGCGGAGTAGTCCTAGGTCTATTCGATAATCATGATACGTATTAAACTACGTGTGTTTGTTTTCTGAAAAACTAAGGCATCACTGAAGGCTAAGTGTATAAGTAAGGCCACTATAGGCCTATAGCTTTTTATATTCGACCACGTGGTGGCGCCATGACCCTGGCCTGGGAAATTAACGTTCCTTTTCTGTTGCTACTTTTCCATATGCGTGTGTGCATATCCACATTTGTCAATGTGGTCGTTCTATATAGAATTCGAAGCGGACAATCACAAAATGGTATATACGATACGCGCGACAGGGACAAGCCATATAAGGACAGTGCCCAATTATAATCACGTGTGATCTGAGGCGACGACTTGTGGCTACGTAACTTATTTTACACCAATCATTCCCTTCAACCTTGGATGTGTTCTTTTTGGCTCCCTCTGCAGTGGCGGATCTAGGAGCGCGCGATCTCCTTGTCCGGGTTACTAGGAGCTGACAGCGACCTTCCAGACCCCCTAGCTACTGAAAGCTATTATCTATGCAACATCTCCCCAATCCGATACTGCTTGAAGCCAACTACCTGTATTATAAGGGCTGTCTGTTATAGCATAAACTCTGACGCATTGTCCAGTTTTGGATTCAAGACTGGCATTTAGAACCACTACCCCGTGGGGACATATTTCCAATGCCAACTCGGACAAATAATGGAGTAGTCTGATATGCAAGATAGTCAATGGGATGATGTACATGTAAGTGTTGACCCGTTCTCCCAGTCTTGCAATTAGGCCATGTGATGGAAACGTAGAAGTTAAGGTACATGTATGTACATATGTAATGTAATGTATGTGTGCGTGTGCATGCATACATACATGTATGTATGTTGTATGTATTGATGTATGTATTTATGTATGTATGTATGTATGTAGTAAGTACGTACGTACGTACGTATGTATGTATGTACGTATGTATTTATGTATGTATGTATGTATGTATGTATTTATGTAATGCATGTACATGTATGCTATACATGTACATGTATGTGCATGTATATACTTTTTCATGCATAGGTGGTTTTGGGCATGTGTAGAAACATTTTCAACTGCTCAGTATCCTGGGCTGAGAGGGAGACAATGCAGCTGCAAATTCAACACAGATGAAGGCACACACAGCTTTTAGAATCGGGTTGTAAGGGGGTTAAGCTTTGCAGTGACTTTTGAAGCTTGTACAGGGTAATGGTTGGTATCTTGTACCTCTGCAACATGTGCTTGTGCTGCTGTTTTTAACTATTGCTATGCCAAACACCACAACCCCCACTCCACCTCCTCCCCAACACTCAGATCTTTACCTGTATTCCTACACTGAGCGGATTAATCCTGCTGGCTGGCCCACCTTCAACATTCATCATTGCAGTAAGAATGGTGGGGGCCACCAAGGTACTCAGGACTACACCATGACAATGTAGAAAACAATGCTCAAGAGATGGTCAGCCATTTGGTTGTGCTGTACCATTCCCCTTGCTCCGCATCACTCTCCCCTCCTTCCTGTCACTGTCCCCTCCTTCCCATCACTGTCCCCTCCTCCCCATCATTGTCCCCTCCTTCCCATCACTGTCCCCTCCTTCCTGTCACTGTCCCCTCCTTCCCATCACTGTTCCCTCCTCCCCATCATTGTCCCCTCCTTCCCATCACTGTCCCCTCCTCCCCATCATTGTCCCCTCCTTCCCATCACTGTCCCCTCCTTCCCATCACTGTCCCCTCCTCCCCATCATTGTCCCCTCCTTCCTGTCACTGTTCCCTCCTTCACATCACTGTTCCCTTCTCCCCATCACTGTCCCCTCCTCCCCATCATTGTCCCCTCCTCCTGTCACTGTTCCCTCCTTCACATCACTGTCCCCTCCTTTCCATCACTGTCCCCTCCTTCCCATCACTGTCCCCTCCTTCCCATCACTGTCCCCTCCTTCCCATCACTGTCCCCTCCTTCCTCCTTCCCATCACTGTCCCTATGCATTGCATTGAGATGCACTTTTACATCCCTGTCACAGCTCACACAGTGGCCCATGTTGTTCCTCAGCACACCATAAACATAGCTGGATTGCAAAGCATCATCTGAAGCCTGAGATGTTTTTTGGCTGACCCCTCTGCCTGTTTGCAAGGATATTGCTTAAGTTTGTGTGTTGGGAACATTTTAAATATGGCTAGTTAACAATTCAGAGCCTTACAACTCCATGACAGATACTCCGATTCTCAGTGCATAAGAAGCAATGTGTAGAGGACATTTCAGACTTCTAGACTATAAAAAAATTTGACATTGAAAAAACGTTTGTTAGGTCCCTTTTCGCGGAAATGATCCCGAATGAATTTTTTTTTCCAGTGAAAAAAAGAATAGGAGAGAATTATCAGTGACGCGTGTCAGCGGAACATGCAACTATAAATGTGATAAAACGCTTAGTATGGCAAACACTTTACGTCTGATTCTGAGGTGGGGAAGCCACCAAAACTGAAATCCGCAGTTTTTAGAAGCGACAAAACTTTACCTATCTTAGCCCATGTAGAGCTAAAAAAATGCATGCATGGCAAACGTATGTTTACTGTTGGAAAGCCTTTCATTACGGCATAATGAGTGCCAGTTTCCAGTGTGGAAATATGCTGTGAATGTGTCAGTGCAATATCCAACATACTTGCACTGTGTAAAATTAGAATTATAATAAAGCACGAATGAAACCTATCACAGATCATGCTCAGATTAATGGTTTTTTTTTTTTTTTTTTTTTAGTATAATACCTTGTACTCTTATGTTGTTCAGGCAGCTCACCTTATACAGAAACTGGGGAGAGAAAGAAAGGTAGAATAATCCTGCCACCTGGTGCAAGTAAGCTCATCTGATTGGTCACACCTCAATGCTTTTTGAATTGTTCCTTTTGGTCACACCTCAATGCTTTTTGCATTGTTCCCTAAATGTGCAGGACACTCAACTCGAAGCCAGATCAATGATAACCCAGGTGTATATGGGGGGTGAACACTGCCATAATTGACACGCGCGCGTTTTTCGAATTCGGGTCGCGTCATTACGTTACAGCTCCGTAACAGTACGTATCGTAAGAACATATTGTGTTACAGACCCGATGATTGTCATACTGTGTGTAGTTGTCACCGTTCCGTGCCAGGCCACGGTTTTGATCTACATGTAGATGTTATTTATACGGGCGAGCTACACTCAGCTTTCTCTCCTCTCGATCCGTGCATCTTCGACAGTAGAAACGGTACGTCCTGACCTTAGTAAACTAAGCTCGAGCAACAACAATGAGAAGTCTCAAGTCTCGACCTCTGAATGCCTGACTCGTTTGTGTGATGGCTGATTTTTTTTGCCACTACTTTTCCGATTGATTGGAATTAAGAGCACCTTTAGCAGTCACACTGTTTACTGCAACATGAGTTCCATCACAGCACACATGTATGATGGGACCTAACCATCAAGCCAACAATTCTCCAAAGACGTCTGACGGTAGGTGTGGACCATGCCTCCCCCCTCCCCCTCACCTGCTCCACAATGTAAGTATGCCTACTCTTTGTCCATTCTCAATTTTCAAGCTCCTACTGGATTGACCCTCATGCATGTAACACTATCAATACCACATGTTACTGCACATATAAGTCTTGACCATTTTCATTTTCTTAAGAGACAAGTACACATGCGTAGGAGGGGCACAGGAAGAGAGGAGGGAGATTGGGAACTCCTGTACATTTGTGCATGTATGTGTAACTGAACATTAATAACACATGTTACTGCACATTTATGTCCTGACCCCTCCCCTTACATCTCTCCCTCTGGTACTTGCTTGCCTTCTTGACACCACCATCACCACTCCAGTGGTACCAGGTGCTCCCTGTGAGGCTTTTGCCCTCTCTCGACACCACTATCACCACTCTACTCCAGTGGTACCAGGTGCTTCCTAGCTGTGAGGCTTTGCCCTCTCGACGCCACTATCAACACTCCAGTGGTACCAGGTGCTCCCTGTGAGGCTTTGCCCTCTTGACACCACTATCAACACTACAGTGTACCAGGTGCTCCATGAGGCTTGCTCTCTCGACACCACTATCACCACTCCAGTGGTACCAGGTGCTCCCTGTGAGGATAACAGACCAATTGAATTCACATTCTATAACTCTCATGCCCATGATTCTACTACACCTTCAGGTTAACACTCTCCCCATACAAATAACTTACCTGTTTGCCGCTGGCACCATGCACTCCTGATTGGACCATTATCACCCATGAGGTGACCATGGTATGTGTGAGTGACAGTGTGATGGTCCATGATGAGGTAAAGACACTAGGTGACTTACAGGTGTACCATTTGCTTCATTTCCTCCAACAGGTCCAGCCAGTGGCGGCGCGAGGGTCTCTGGCACCCGGGGGGCAGATTATCATATGGTGCCCCCCCCCCCCCCCCCCCACCTCCTGCATCCGTCAGTCGCCTTTGCCTTTCGCTTCCGGCGCTGGCTACAGAGTCAGTTTCCCTCAGTGGCAGATCCAGGGGGGGGGGGGGGGGGGGGGGGGGGGGGGGGGCGGCAGCGGGGGTATCCCCCCCGCCAAGTATGGTTTATATAATTATGCAGCCTTCAATTAGCACAATAGATAGCTTTTTTTGCATTATTTATTCACATGCATGCATGTATAGAAGTGCAAAGAAAAGGGACAATGTGTAAAAAAACGAGCTGTATTCTGTTTAATCTGCCCTAAATAAGAGCAGATGGGGCCGGTCTTGCTCGCGGTAAACGCGTTACTTTGACGTGAGCTCAACATGGCTTACTAGTGATAGTAGCTTTGCAGTGCCGTAGACAACGTTTTTGCTTGGGGGTGCTTAAAATGTTGGGGGCGTAATCTTTCTTAATAACGTCCCACTATATATATTTTTTCCTATTATTGTTCAACATTACTAATTATAGCAAGAAAATATAGTAATACATACATGTAATAATAAGTTCAAGAATTATATAAAATAAAATGAACTGAAGTCCTTTAGGCGTAAGGTATACATTTCCATGCATGCACTGTCAGACACAAGCGACCACATCTTAACGTGCAGATGTGTGTCTGGTATCCCAGCTCCATCCTCAAAACCTGCAGCACTTCTCCATTTTTTTTCTGCTTCCTCTGATGCATACATTGGTTGCTCTTAAAATGGCAAAGGACAGCCTTGCCGTATGCATACAGTGAGCAATACACAAATCGGCCAAAAAAGTGCTGCCTGCTTAAATTACGACTAATAAACTCATTGCCAGTTTGTTTTAACAAATCTGTTTCAGTCTTGAGGACATGTAGAACCGTGCACCGATTTAGCCTATTTTGGTTGATTGAATTTCTCAGCCATGTCTTCAGTCTCCGAAGGGCGCTAAAAGATCTCTCGCTGATTGCATTAGTGGCCGGCATTACTAGTAAAAGCTTGCTAGCTCAAAAACTTTCAAATAAAGTGTCCTTTCAACAGCATTCAGAGACTTCAGGAACGCAATCAACGGTACCCCCAACCTTTTGCCTATTGAAAACATCACATGGTACATTAATGAGCTCTTCAAAGATGGGGGATGATGTTCTCCACGTTATTTTTTTTGCCCTCGCCTGTAATCATATAATGTACATGCATCATATAATGTACATGCATTCATGTGCTGCATGTTCTTTCTCCATAATCTACAAGTAAGAAATTGCAATTATAGACAACATTCACTTACAATCTACTACTAACAATTGCAAAGCTGATATGTACAAGTCAATGCCATGGTTAGAACTTTGGTCAAGAGGATGAACATTTTCCTGCAAGTCGTGCAATACACCATCTGGTAAAGGAGATTGAAGATAAGGTACTGTGATCTCATAATCATCATCATTTCTGGAAACAGCAAGTGGACCATTCCAGTCAATGCCGTAAGCATTCAAATCCTCCTGCAAACAATATATAATTCACAATCATATGTGTAAGTACATAGGTACCAAATTTTCCCCCCTTCGTTTTGCTGGATAACCATTGTGTAAGGTATTGCGCAGACAGATTATTTAATTATAAGTGTATGGTGTTGATAATAATGAATTGGATGCGTAAAATATATGAATTTAGTGCACATTCGTCTATCAGGGCCATGCTATTACTAGCTGCACATTTGCTGAGTTCTGCTTAGCAAACACGTAACTGCTATCTCAGGGTTTATACAGTGTTGTGTGCTTGTTTGTTGTTTTTAGTGATTTAAAAGTGCGCATGACAATTATAAACATCATACCTCAGGTAAGTTTTCTGTATTGGAATCTCCACTGATCCATAACTGGCATGGAGAAAGGTTGCCTTCAGTACTTAGAGGATGCTGATTCCATGCCTCCTTAAATACTTCCAAGCTTTTATTGATACGACTTAAAAATGCATAATGGAGACAATAGAGATGCACTTCATTTTCACAATCTAGCAGCCCCTCCTCTTCCATGGTATAGAACAGATTGTAATACAATACAGTGCAAAGTGTGAACACATCTCTCCATAACCTCTCAATGCGTTGGTTTGTGGACACTCCGACCAGCAATAAAGCTACCTGGTCCACGTAATGGATGTTGTAGTAGCATCAGTCGAGCAACTTCTGCATTCTCTCCACCTTTGTCTGCACGGATTCGGGTTGGTAACCCAAATTCTCTTACAGATGCAAACTGCAGAACTGTGCCTGCTCTATTGTTATTGGAGCAGTAAAGGTATATGATTCGACGACTATACCCATCAATGCCTCCATGAATAACAAATTGCCAGCTGAAAATGAATGACATGTACATCATTATGACATATAATTGGGACATTGTACTAAATTGTGGCACTTGTGGATAAATTTTTATGCCCACTAAGTTAGGTTATGCTTGGAAGACTTGGCAAAACTCCCAAGTTATAGAATTTGTTAACAAAGGCAAGAGAGAGAAAATGATTATTTGTAAGACCTTCAATCAGACTACATGTACATGCACAAGTTTCCAAATCATATAGAACCCACATGGATGGGGCCATCTATAAAGTACGTCACGCTTTTTTTTGACCATTATGGACCCTCCCCCCCCCCCCCTCGTCACGCATTATCCCATACTGATGGTATACTTAATGTATGCATAGTCACGCTGACTGAGACCCCCCCCCCCCTTTGCACGTGACGTACTTTATGGACGGCCCCTTAACATAACTTCATTTTACCAGGCAAGTGCCATCAAAATTACTAACAAACTTACCGTATTAATTTGTGGTTGCCATCAATATGGTACAATGCTTTAGGTCCAGAGACACGGTAAAACACGCCTATACACATGCAGTTGACAAACGACGCATCATACTTCCATCATGGTCAACTCTTCTCTGAGACTCTCTAATCCTCTGCTGCTGAACCCTCAAGCCTAAGGCTAACAGATGGCCCCGCATTAGTGCCACATAAGGGAAATTCATTTTGAATGCTTAGAACCACTTGATCCAGGTAATCATCGGTTATGTTTGCATATTGACCTGAAACTGATAACCCAAATTCAGACATTCGTCTGTGTACAGTCCGTTGTGAAATGCCGATAATATCAGCGATATGGGGGACAGTAAAATGGCTATCGATAAGCTACTCCAGTTGTTCATAAGAGACAGTAAATCTTGGTCTTCCTACATTGCCAGTGATATCCGTCGGGGGTTTGAGTTCGATGATTGCAACGTCTTTTAGCTTCCAGCAATTCGTTTAGGAAACACAAAGCCATTTGTATGCATTCCACGGCACCCCTTGGACCATGCAACGTTAACCACGACCTCGGCAACTAGCAGTTCGCGATACACTAATTCCACAATCGTAATGATACCTTCCAATTCATCAAATGACATGTCTCTTCCATCCTGAATGGTAGCTAAAGAGGTAACTACTGCTAGTATAGACTATAGCTCCTGATCCATTCGAAAGCCATTTTTGTTTTAATCAAAGCGCACCTTACATGGGTATTTATACATGTTGGCGTATTGCATGTGCTTATAATTAGCAGTAAATTGAGGTTTATAACAGAACTACACACTGCAGCAGCAATTCCTTATTGTATTTATCCTGCTTACGTATATACATCTCGTTCGTCCCAACAAATTGAAAATGACAAAATGAAATAAAGAAAAATGAGTCATTTATCTAAGAGCAGAACCGAGTGGTTCGGAGTGCAGGGAATAGACTGTAACTTATACACAGGGAAAAACGCGTAGAATCATTTTGGAATCATTGCGTGATTGAACAGTAAAAATCACACGCGTTTGTTCAATCACACAATGATTTTACAGACGATTTAAAATCCTTTATAAAATCAAAACTTTGATTCGACCCATTTTTTTCCCTGTGTTAGTCTTGCACTTGGATGTATTTTGTTTGCTAGAGCAGGCACATGCCCCGCCCCCACCATACCTTACTTGCACATATACCTCTCCCTCTTCACAACTTACTTCAATGTAGAACTTTGGCATGTGTGATGATGCACGTTCCATGCATAAGCACACACCCCTTGATAAAAAATGAGCCAGTCAATTAAGTGTACTTTCCACTACATGTGCATGTAAGAGGGATATCACTGACATGCAGACTGATGATGATGATGTTGTATGCCATGGCTAAAAACAATTTATTAACATTCTTTCAGTATACGTTTTGTGTTAAACATCATGCATATGCCTGTTAGGGAAGTCATACACGTATACAAACAATCCTTGTTACAACAGTGGCCCGCCCACCCCGGCCCTTCAAAAAATCATATCAAGGCAACAATGGTGTAGAAAGGAACTTGCCATAAGATGCACTTATCACTTTATGGGACAGTTTCCGAGAAAATGACGGTTCGCGTATAAATAATGAACCGGCCGGTCTTATACATGTAGAAGGACACGCTACTTGCGGGTTCTCATTGGTGCCTAGTTATATGTACATGTACCCTACCATGCATCTTCGACCAGTACGAACGTACCGTTCCTTCTGTCGAAGACGCACGGATCGAGAGGAAAGGAAGCTGAGCATGGTGATACTTAAAATTAGAACAAATCCTGCGTGGCCTGGTACGGAACGGTAGCAATACATTATGATAAATAACAGTATCAGGTCTGTAACGGGACCGCAACACAATGTTCTGATCAACATACTGGTACGGAGCTGTACGAGATGGCTCCACCTAAGTACGAGACTGTTACGGAGCTGTAACGAAATGACGCGACCCGAATTCGAAAAACGCGCGCGTGTCAATTATGGCAGTGTTCACCCCCCCATAGGTATACAGTACATTTGGATTGTTGGGCTGTGCATGTACTGTTACATACATGTGAGAGGCACTCACTGCGCTACAGCATTTAGTATGCAGAGTTGTGCAGAGTCTGCATATCAACCATATGCAGATGAGTATCATTGAAGTGTTCATGTGCAGACGTCTGCATATCAACACTTCAATGATACTCATCTGCATATGGCTGATATGCTGACTCTGCATAGCACTGCATACTAAATGCTGTGGCGCAGTGACTGTGGCATGTATGTGAGAGGTACTGTTACATACATGTGAGAGGTACTGTGGCATGCATGTGAGAGGTACTGTTACATACATGTGAGAGGTACTGTGGCATGTAAATGAATGTGGTTTGTGGCAGTAAAATGATACTGATGCTATGAAGTCACTGTTCAGTCATTATCACTGGTTTCCAGGCCAGATGTTTTAAGATCTCTTGGCCATTGTGTGTGTTCCAAGTTCAAATGGCTGAATATGGGGCAGTACTATGTATGGTATTATCAACGTTGTGTAATTACCGTTTCTCTAGGTTACCAAAGCATCTCATTTCCCCAAGTACAAGCAGAAAAATAATGAACTAAGTGTTGCTCTTGTTTGTACTATTTTATAACCAGTGAATCACTAACTGGTCAGGAAGCTTTCTGTGTTCAGTGTGTGCATTACATTTGTGCTGTCTCTATTAAAAAAAAAAAAAAAGGAAATGTCTATTTCGAAAGAATTTTTTCCCTGTGACTGTGTACACTTGGCCATATGGGAGTCTAGAATTAATTAGCGGTTTGCGTAATCACGACATACTTCCGTAATCATTCCATACACAGTATGGGACAAACGTACTAGATATTGTCCCGAGCTTAGCTCTCTTATTAGTGCAGCACATTTGACAAGATTTTAAGTATGTCACCAGATTTTTCCCGACTAAGGCCTCGGTTCCATTGAATTTGCTGGGCCTTTTTTCTAATGTGTCAATGAGTTGAGATTCTCATCATAATATTTCATGGTCTATAACTTCAAAACTTTATAGTCCTGTTGTCTATTCCCTTGTGAAACATATAGCAGATTCATGAAGCAAACTATTCTATGCTTTTAAACATCGGCTTCCCATTCGGTTGCATCCTCCACAGAAGTATTCCATATTCCGTCTCGTGCCACAAAAATCGAAATACGGACGAAGTGTGCCGCGCGCTCTCTCCTGCTATTGCTGCTAACGCTACGAACGGCAAGGTTTGTTCATTAATATTGAGTGCAAGGTCATTTATATACTTTCATATCATAGACTACTGCATGGCGAAGTGGTCACTAGATAGTAGCTTGTTCAGCCGACAGCGCGTGTACTTATTCACGGCTACTTGCTATTGGTTATATAGTGTCGGAGCACTACGCCTCGGTACCCTACAGTGGCACGCGCTATAACCTTGAGCACTAGCAGCATCATAAGTCGTATAGCCGTGCGTGTTGTTCTAATCAATGCACACGGGGGGGGGGGGGGGGGGGGGAGGGGGTGGGGGTGGAGGACGGGACGGGGGGTGGGGGGGGGTTAATTGTTTGTTTAACACGAGTTAACCCCGTTTTGGTCACCAACCTCCTTCTCTATTCAAATTAAATTACTTATACGTATGATCAATCGATCGGAATTTTGGCTCCCACAGTATTATAGGCACACTTGACGCCACAATCGTCTGCAATGACAAGCACAGGTAATAAAAACAAGTGTTAGATGCGAGGGTCATAAACGTATTGCTCAATTGACAACCACTACTTCATATCACTGATAATCTGATACTACAATAGCTTGAATTAAGGGAGGGTGTAAGAGGAAGTGATATGAAGAGCCCAAAATGAAATTATTGAAATTAATTATGGTTAGTAATACATTATACACTTGTGGCTGAGCCATTTTGGAATGCTCCCAAACCAGCTCCATTTGGGTTCACATGGAATAGTTCACATTATTATCGCATATTGGTCCATTAGGATTGCTCCCACTTAGCCACACTACCCTGTACTCAACCGTAAGGGTGTGCACAGGTACACGAACAAAGCTGCAATCAGAAAATGTGTGAGCTAGTTTCCGATTGAAAGTGTGCAATGGAGCCATTCTGGCATGCACGTGTGCAGCATTGGTGCAATGTTGGAAGCAGAGGATGGTTATTATGGGTGGTGGGCAAGTCCTAGTTAGCTAAGGGATAGTGATTTGTGCAAAACAGTAACTAAATCATGAACCTCTAACCAAAATCCTGACATTACCATAAAAAGAGTTTGGTAGCCTTTGATCATATATGTGCTATACTTAATAAGGGTGCACCCCTCTCTCTAATCATGCGGTGTTATCTTTTCATTTATAAATAGTTTGGACACACCTAAGAATCAACTCTCCCTGCCTGGCTTGTAGGGCCAAGGGTTGTGTAGAAAATGCATCTAGGTTTACCACTGCTAATATTGATAGGAACAAATAAATACACTGGCCTCTAAAAATATAGCTTTGCTTCACATCTCAAAATGAACTTGAATTTGTAGGGTTGGATTTATAAGGCATGGCTGTGTGGTGTGTGTATGTGTTTGTGAATTGTGTTAATGTGAGGTATGTGTGGCTATATGTGAATCTCCTTGTCCATCACTCTCTCTCTCTTTCCCTGTTCCTCCATTTATCTATCTCTCCCAAAGGTGGCACTGCATGCAGATGAGAGATTGAGTGAGCTGGGAAGGTACATTATTCAACAGTGACAAACGTGTGGCACAGGAACATATATGTAGTAAGACTAAGGCTGTTCTTTGTGCATGTGTATTTTGGTATGTGTGTATTTTGGTGCATGTATGGTGTGTGTGTGTGTGTGTGTGTGTGTGTGTGTTTGTATGTGTGTTTGTATGTGTGTTTGTGTGTGTGTTTCTTTGTGTGTGTGTTTCTTGTGTGTGTGTGTGCACATGTTTCTTTGTGTTGTGTGTGTGTTTGTGTGTGTATGTATTGGTGTTTGTGTGTGTGTGTGTGTGGCATGTGTGTTTAATGTGTGAAGTAATACTCCTTGTGTCACTTGCTTAGGTAGTGCTTTTCTAGACTTAAACATAACATCATTTTTAGAGATATCGTTTTTGAGGACTGGTTACACGAACCTAAAGATTGGCTAACACAAGCACACATCATGGCTATGTATTAAAAGTTACTTCTGGTTATGTGAATGAACAAGGACGAGGTGTAGTGCTATGGCACAGTATTCAACATTAGTGGTTACAAATTAGCATAGTTACTATAAGTACGTGTATGTCAAGCTGTAACCTAACATATTTCTAACTTTGAAGTATATGGAACGTTTTTTTGACAAAACCAGGTTTGTGGTGCGACTATGAACTAGCATCAATTTCAAACCCACATATCTTCCAAGCTAAACAGCCCACGTCCTTCCTATTTTCAGGACTTATTGCATATATTTTTACACACTACGAACCCTTTACACTCGCCATACGAACGTTCGGTAACCTTCAGGGTTAAGAACGCGTAAAACTTAACAAATGAGTCTGTTGCTATCGGATTCTGCAGATCGTTGAATTTTACTTAATCAATAATCAAGATATTGATGATCAATGTGAGAGCAATTTTCCCTGGTCGTTTCGCGCCATTCTTTATTTTAGAACAGTACCTGTGAACATCAAAAGACCTATGCTCCCTAATGAAAATCTTTCTCGCAAAAGCCTTGACTCTTTGAGTACTGAACTTCACGCCCTGTACTATCTGAAAGACGAGTACCCCCGTTCTATGTGGTGGGTGTTTTGGAGTAAACCCGTGCTCTACTAAAGTTACCGCACTTATAAGGTCCACTGAAATTTTTATAATGGGACTATGGTATAAGGCTTTCCAGTTGTTTTTTTTTTTTAGAGCTCATGGTGCTGCGGAATATTTTTGCCTTTGGAATACTGGTATTGCTACGCCAATTATTACTCAAATTCGCTGCACTGTGTGGGAAGACTGGAGATAATCCATCACACTATCGCAATAGGCGTGCATGCACCATGCGTGTGATGTAGGTACAGGCTGTAAATACTGGACTGGTGATGTGATGTATATACTGGTTTGGTGTGTTATACTGGACAGGTGCCCAGGTGGAAAAAACGGCGTAATCGCGCGTAATTGTGCGTGAAAAACGGCCATAAACGCGCCAGATTACGCGGTCTTCAAAACGCTGTATCTTCTTGATTGTGCAATGAAGTGGAGCTACA
>JABACO010000682.1:0-24303 GCA_013339895.1 Ephydatia muelleri | reverse complement strand
CTTGCACCCCACACCACTGCACACTATCCGACCTGTGTCCCTTATCCCTCTCCTTTGCACCACCCACAACTGCACATACGACCTGTGTCCCTTATCCCTCTCCCTTGCACCCACACCACTGCACTATCCGACCTTGTCCCTTATCCCTCTCCCTTGCACCCACACCACTGCACACTATCCGACCTGTGTCCCTTATCCCTCTCCCTTGCACCCCACACCTCTGCACACTATACCGACCTGTGTCCCTTATCCCTCTCCCTTGCACCCACACCTCTGCACACTATCCGACCTGTGTCCCTTATCCCTCTCCCTTGCACCCACACTGCACACTATCCGACCTGTGTCCCTTATCCCTCTCCCTTGCACCCACCCCTCTGCACACTATCGACCTGTGTCCCTTATCCCTCTCCCTTGCACCCACACCTCTGCACACTATCCGACCTGTGTCCCTTATCCCTCTCCTTGCAACCCACACCTCTGCACACTATCCGACCTGTGTCCCTTATCCCTCTCCCTTGCACCCACAACCTCTGCACACTATCCGACCTGTGTCCCTTATCCTCGCTCCTCCTTGCACCCACACCACTGCACACTAGTCGACCTGTGTCCCTTATCCCTCTCCCTTGCACCCCACCTCTGCACACTATCCTACCTGTGTTCCTTATCCTCTCCCTTGCACCCACACCTCTGCACACTAGTCCGACCTGTGTTCCTTATCCCTCTCCCTTGCACCCACACCTCTGCACACTATCCCACCTGGTCCCTTATCCCCTCTCCCTTGCACCACCCACACCTCTGCACACTATCCGACCTGTGTCCCTTATCCCTCTGCCCTTGCACCCACACTCTGCACACTATTCCGACCTGTGTTCCCTTATCCCTCTCCCTTGCACCCACACCCTCTGCACACTATCCGACCTGTGTCCCTTATCCCTCTCCCTTGCAACCCCACCTCTGCACACTATCCGACCTGTGTCCCTTATCCTCTCCTTGCCCCACACCATCTGCACCTATCCGACCTGGTCCCTTATCCCTGCTCCTTGCAACCCACACCTCTGCACACTATCCCGACCTGTGTTCCTTATCCCTCTCCCTTGCACCCACACTTCTGCACACTATCCGACCTGTGTCCCTTATCCCTCTCCTTGCACCCACACCTCTGCACACTATACCACCTGTGTCCCTTATCCCTCTCCTTGCACCCACACCTCTGCACACTATCCGAACCTGTGTCCCTTATCCCTCTCCCTTGCACCCACACCTCTGCACACTATCCGACCTGTGTCCCTTATCCCTCTCCCTTGCACCCACACCTCTGCACACTATCCGACCTGTGTCCCTTATCCCTCTCCCTTGCACCCACACCTCTGCACACTATCCGACCTGTGTCCCTTATCCCTCTCCCTTGCAACCCACACCTCTGCACACTATCCGACCTGTGTCCCTTATCCCTCTCCCTTGCACCCACACCTCTGCACACTATCCGACCTGTGTCCCTTATCCCTCTCCCTTGCACCCACACCTCTGCACACTATCCGACCTGTGTCCCTTATCCCTCTCCCTTGCACCCACACCTCTGCACACTATCCGACCTGTGTCCCTTATCCCTCTCCCTTGCACCCACACCTCTGCACACTATCCGACCTGTGTCCCTTATCCCTCTCCCTTGCACCCACACCTCTGCACACTAATCCGAACCTGTGTCCCTTATCCCTCTCCCTTGCCCCACACCTCTGCACACCTATTCGACCTGTGTCCCTTATCCCTCTCCCTTGCACCCACACCTCTGCACACTATCAGACCTGTGTTCCTTATCCCTCTCCCTTTTTGCACCCACACCTCTGCCACACTATCCACCTGTGTCCCTTATCCCTCTCCCTTGCAACCCACACCTCTGCACACTATCCGACCTGTGTCCCTTATCCTCTCCCCTTGCACCCACACCTCTGCACACTATCCGACCTGTGTCCCTTATCCCTCTCCCTTGCACCCACACCTCTGCACACTATCCGACCTGTGTCCCTTATCCCTCTCCCTTGCACCCACACCTCTGCACACTATCCGAACCTGTGTCCCTTATCCCTCTCCCTTGCACCCACACCATCTGCACACTATCCGACCTGTGTCCCTTATCCCTCTCCCTTGCACCCACACCTCTGCACCACTATCCGACCTGTGTCCCTTATCCCTCTCTCCTTGCACCCACACCACTGCACACTATCCGACCTGTGTCCCTTATCCCTCTCCCTTGCACCCACACTCTGCACACTATCCGACCTGTGTCCCTTATCCCTCTCCCTTGCACCCACACCTCTGCACACTATCCGACCTGTGTCCCTTATCCCTCTCCCTTGCACCCACACCTCTGCACACTATCCAACCTGTGTCCCTTATCCCTCTCCCTTGCACCCACCCCACTGCACTATACCGACCTGTGTCCCTTATCCCTCTCCCTTGCACCCACACCTCTGCACACTATCCGACCTGTGTCCCTTATCCCTCTCCCTTGCACCCACACCTCTGCACACTATCCGACCTGTGTCCCTTATCCCTCTCCCTTGCACCCACACCTCTGCACACTATCCCACCTGTGTCCCTTATCCCTCTCCCTTGCACCCACACCTCTGCACACTATCCACCTGTGTCCCTTATCCCTCTCCCTTGCACCCACACCACTGCACACTATCCCTGTGTCCCTTATCCCTCTCCCTTGCACCCACACTCTGCACACTATCCGACCTGTGTCCCTTATCCCTCTCCCTTGCACCCACACTCTGCACACTATCACCTGTGTCCCTTATCCCTCTCCCTTGCACCCACACCTCTGCACACTATCCGACCTGTGTCCCTTATCCCTCTCCCTTGCACCCACACCTATGCCACACTATCCGACCTGTGTCCCTTATCCTCTCCCTTGCACCCACACCTCTGCACACTATCCGACCTGTGTCCCTATCCCTCTCCCTTGCACCCACACCTCTGCACACTATCCGACCTGTGTCCCTTATCCCTCTCCCTTGCACCCACACCTCTGCACACTATCCGACCTGTGTCCCTTATCCCTCTCCCTTGCACCCACACCTCTGCACACTATCCGACCTGTGTCCCTTATCCCTCTCCCTTGCACCCACACCTCTGCACACTATCCGACCTGTGTCCCTTATCCCTCTCCCCTTGCACCCACACCTCTGCACACTATCCCACCTGTGTCCCTTATCCCTCTCCCTTGCACCCACACCTCTGCACACTATCCCACCTGTGTCCCTTATCCCTCTCCCTTGCACCCACACTTCTGCACACTATCCGACCTGTGTCCCTTATCCCTCTCCCTTGCACCCACACCTCTGCACCTATCCGACCTGTGTCCCTTATCCCTCTCCCTTGCACCCACACCTCTGCACACTATTCGACCTGTGTCCCTTATCCCTCTCCCTTGCACCCACACCACTGCACACTATTCGACCTGTGTCCCTTATCCCTCTCCCTTGCACCCACACTTCTGCACACTATCCGACCTGTGTCCCTTATCCCTCTCCCTTGCACCCACACCTCTGCACACTATCGACCTGTGTCCCTTATCCCTCTCCCTTGCACCCACACCCACTGCACACTATCCGACCTGTGTCCCTTATCCCTCTCCCTTGCACCCACACCACTGCACACACTATCGACCTGTGTCCCTTATCCCTCTCCCTTGCACCCACACCTGCACACTATCCACCTGTGTCCCTTATCCCTCTCCCTTGCACCCACACCTCTGCACACTATCCCACCTGTGTCCCTTATCCCTCTCCCTTGCACCCACACCTCTGCACACTATTCGACCTGTGTCCCTTATCCCTCTCCCTTGCACCCACACCTCTGCACGACTATCCGACCTGTGTCCCTTATCCCTCTCCCTTGCACCCACACCTCTGCACACTATCCGACCTGTGTCCCTTATCCCTCTCCCTTGCACCCACACCTCTGCACACTATCCGACCTGTGTCCCTTATCCCTCTCCCTTGCACCCACACCTCTGCACACTATCCGACCTGTGTCCCTTATCCCTCTCCCTTGCACCCACACCTCTGCACACTATCCCGACCTGTGTCCCTTATCCCTCTCCCTTGCACCCACACCTCTGCACACTATTCCGACCTGTGTCCCTTATCCCTCTCCCTTGCACCCACACCTCCTGCCACACTATTCGACCTGTGTCCCTTATCCCTCTCCCTTGCACCCACACCCTCTGCACACTATCCGACCTGTGTCCCTTATCCCTCTCCCTTGCACCCACACCTCTGCACACTATCCGACCTGTGTCCCTTATCCCTCTCCCTTGCACCCACACCTCTGCACACTATCCGACCTGTGTCCCTTATCCCTCTCCCTTGCACCCACACCACTGCACACTATCCGACCTGTGTCCCTTATCCCTCTCCCTTGCACCCACACCTCTGCACACTATCCGACACTATCGGGTGCAAGTTGACTAGTTCGTGCCCCCTAAACCGTAAACCCTAAATCCCAAGAATCTTCCTCAGCCATCTAATAGCTGGTGTTAAGCATATCCAGTCACACACATGCATGCACACACACACATATGCATGCACACACACACATACACATACATGTGAACATATAATTGCAGACACACAAGTATATGCACATACATGTACAGTAAGTATGTGCATACACTCTGTGGTGGCATGCACGTCCATTGGTAGCTATCACTCACCCACCCACCCTCACAAACACCACCCCTCACCCCCTACCCATTCCACACCCCTGAAGGGTTTATAGCCTTTGTGTACTCAGGGCTAAAGATGGGAGAAAATGTTACTGGCCTGTGTACACTTCATGATTACTGATTGCCTATAAAAGTGCCAGAATGCTACAAAATAGTAACAGTAGTTGAGTGGTATTTGGGTAATACTCCATCTGGAGGAGGAGGGAGGGAGGGATGGGAAGAGAGGGAGAGGGGGGAGGGAGGGATGGGGAGGAGGGATGGAAGAAGGGAGGGAAGAAGGGAGGGATGGGGGTGACTGCCAAGTGGTAGCTAGCCAGGTGATTAGAGAACAATGTGGCTTCCACCAGTGGCTCCAGATGGGAAAACAGGTTACACCATACATGTAGATGTGAAAAGTAGACACCTGGCACACAGCTATGGTTGATGTAATTATAAAGTGGAAACTAGACTGGCAGCAAACGTTTTGCTCATCATTTTGTGGTAACACCCATCAAGAGAAGCCAATTGGACCTGTCACACTAACCCATACAATTTCGTCCACACCATTAAAACTGAATGTCTAGATTCATCATGAAAGGGAAACCTACGCTCGTCTTTGCCATTCCAGCAGTCTTGTTTTCCGTCGCACTTCCAGGACTGTAGGATGCACTGAGCTCGATTTCTCGGGTCTGGTGGGGCCCCACAGTCGAAGTACATTATACACGCATGCTGCATGTACAGACGTGCACAACAGAATGCGTATACGCGCTACATGAGCGCAGTGCTACGCAAGGTGTTGTGTGTGCACGCATACGAGCTGGCGCCTGTGCACGTTGCACACGTTATCGTATGCACGCAAAGTGGACGATAGCTGCATATTCACTAGAGATAGTAAAAGTTCTGTGTGGAAAAAAAAGTATTAATGCATGCGTTCTAAATACGCGTACTGCCAGAATAGAATTTAGACTCCCAAGCTCGCTCCCAAGCGTTTGAAAAAGCGTTGAAGACGCGCGAACTAGTCTCGTACCTAGACCCTGATTCTCACAGCTGAGAATGGATTAATCTATCCGCAGCTGTGGGAATCAGGGTCCCAGCCACATGCAGCATATTCTGCACTCACCCATGGCTTAGTGCACAAATGGTCTTACCTGGCCAGAACAGTTCCAGACAATACAAGACTCTTCCAACCCCTTGAAGATGTTATTCGTACTAAATATATACCATGTCTAACTGGCAGGGCACCACCTAATGATTTAGAACGTAACCTACTCTCACTACCTCCTAGATTGGGCATCCCCAATCCAACTATTACATCTGATACCGAATACACAGCCTCAAGATCAGTGTGCAAACCTCTATACACAGTTCTGCATTTAACTCTGGTGTGGTGTGGTATTTATGTAGCTTGCTGTGTACTTGACAGTAGTGGTCAAAATAAACTTGATGTTTTTTATAACACCGTAGCAGTCACACAGTGAGAGGACTATTGGGTACAGAAATGGTAGCTTACACTATTACCAGAGCACAGGGATGGTAGCTTACATTATTACCAGAGCACAGGGATGGTAGCTTACACTATTACCAGAGCACAGGGATGGTAGCTCACATTATTACCAGAGCACAGGGATGGTAGCTTACACTATTACCAGAGCACAGGGATGGTAGCTTACATTATTACCAGAGCACAGGGATGGTAGCTTACACTATTACCAGAAATTGAATCACCTTATACTTTCTGATAACAATTGCAATACACAAATGACCAATTAAACTAATAGCTTTTAAATGCTAACATCGAGGTGTGGATGCGAGGAAAACAAAGCAGTCTATTGGCCTTATAAGATGCACATACTTGATGAAATTAGCCTGTTCGTCTTGTCAAGGCAGCCACTTTTCTTCAATGCTTGAGCCAGTTTCTCTGTGGTTGGCAGGTGGTAGTTCCTCACCCATCTCTGAAGTTGGGACAAGATGCACTCTTGCATTGAGGAGCACCTCAGCATCATCCCAATATCAGTATTAGTGCAACCCAGAGCACATCCAAGTACTTCCAACTGCTGCGGCGTGATGGTGGACAGTTCACGAGAGAGTTTTACCATCAGATCAATGGAGATGACCTCTGAGAAAATCTGCGTGCATGGGGAATGCGGTGAGGGGGTTGGTGTATGGGGTGAGTCACCTGTGTCAATATGATGTTTCATTTCAGTGGTATGACCCATGTCATTGGGATGCAAGCAGAACACATCAGAATAGTTGGAAAATATTAAGAACTGTTCTTTTTGTGACTCAGTAACCCCACTACCAACCTTTGACACCATCTCCCAGAGCACTCCCTCTTCACTTGATGAAAGACTCTTGTTACCTGTTGCTGACACTGCGTGTACTTGGATGACATCATCTGGGGGTTCCCTATCCAGGGCCTCTAATGTCGCAATCCTGGTCCCTTTTGGAACAATCACAGGCTCCTCTCTGGGGCTCAAGACACGCAATGGGACAGCATTGTTAGCAGGACACACCAGGGCATGAGCAACCAATACTCCCATGCGATCAGATGGTTCCCTGTACACGATCCATGATCTCCCATCTTCCACCGTCTTTTCCAGGAGACTTGCCATGATCTCACTTTCACTTAGTGCAGGCAAAACAAGCTTCTGTGTCAACACCAACCCAATCTGTGTAGGTGAATGCTTTGGCCCTGCTTCCTGCATGGGAACTGGAAAGCGTTAACAATTTGCCTTGTTTGGGAAACTGAATTGTTCTATGCTTACACCCAATTGCACACTTGTGCCTTTCTAAGAAATCCAACCCCAAAATTGCTTCTACTGCTAACTCTTCCACCACCAACATGGATGCATCAAGAGGTGTAGGGATGCCTGTTAGGTGTAACTTGGAGCGGCCTACTCCAACTATATTAAGAACTGTTGATAGCAGGTAAAGTTGGTACTGTTATAGGGTGTTTCTTTTGGGCCTTCACCGTCTTCATCCCCTTGTGCGCGGCCCTTGGCACGAGGGGACTGGAGTTTTCCTGTTGCTGTGGCTGTTGATACTTGTCACAGTTGCGAGAAATGTGACCTCTCTCGCCGCAATTCCAACATGTCACAGTGCGTTGGCGAGGCTCTCTATTATGGTCTTTCAACCTATAGCTGCAGAGCCTGGTACGGGGTAGTTGATGCTCTCACGTACCAGCAATTTCTCTAGGCGGTCCAGTCGCTCAACCAATTGCTTCATTTGTGTGGACTGCGAGCTTTCTGTGACGTCTGACGGTGTGACGGCTAGCTGATACGGCTGCTTCGTCGTGCTCCACTACCTGCATGGGAACAGTACCAACACTAGTAGGCTTACAGTTCTGTCGGACATACGACTCCACTTCAATGGGGGCACTGGCAGCTTCGTCTACTGTCTGAGGGTGCCTCTGCCTCACACTGAACGCGACCTGTGGATTATCAATCTGAGAGAGAAATTGATTCAGCGCGAGTCGTTCGCGAGCTATCACAACAGGCGCAAATCATATTTTGATTTCACATGCTGTTTTTTTTTCATATCTGTACCAAAATGTTAACAGTTTTGATACAGATATGAAAAAACAGATCACTTGTGGAATCAAAATATGATTTGCGTCTTTTTTTTTTTTGCTGTGTATTTCTTCAAGGTCCGGGTAAGCCTTGTCTGCTAAGTTCTCAATGCATCTCCAAACGAAGCCCAGTCTTCTTCTGACGCTTTCTGACTGACAGCTCCATCATGTGAAGGTTTCTCTTGCTATTGGGATGAAAACGACGCCTCAATGCTTACTATACTTTGAGTGGGCATCTGCAGAAACCGCTGTAATGCAGTCTGTGCTTTCCCCGTGAGGCGCACGCGAATCCATTTCAGTTTTTCCTCGTCGCTCTCCCAGCTGTTCACAGCGGCACAGTTTTCGAAGTACACAAGCCACTCGTCCCAGTTTGAACTTGCTTCACCGCTGAAAGGTTCGGGTAGCAGTAGCGGTCGTTGTTTAGCCATCCAATCCAATGTAATAATAGCCGAGGATACAGGCAGTAGCCAAAGTGATTTATGAATTCAAGCAGCACTACAAAAATATCGCATCTAGTCACATGAAATCATATGCTATTTATATACACTAGAAGGGAGCCAGTCAGTCTGGATAAAGTGACCCCTCCCCTCCATCCAGTAGATCACGTGACAGCACCTTCAGAGCGGGGGAGCTGGAGAAGGCGGAATGCTCCCGTCCACCAGGAGGTCCATTCCTCAAGGGTTCTAGAGGCGGGCCTCCTCTAAGATCGCTTTGTGGCCACACAGCAGATAGAGAGTAACACGCTGTTACTTGAATAATCTGATTTCGATAGATTGGACTTTGATACGGTTAAACTAGGGTAGATTAGGTAGTGATCGGCATGCGCGATAGCGTAGGTAGTGTTCGGCATCCATGAGTTATTATTTAAAGGGAACGTAGTTGCTTTTAACTATACTTACTGCTCCTAAGACAACCCAGAAGGATGGTTTTTAACCTGTTTTGAAATATTGAAATGTCTTCTTTGAGGCTCTGTATTGTGTTGAAAGTGCGGTTGCCGAACACTCCCTACTGCCGACCACTCCTCACATTACCCTACATGTATGAACATTAATTTAGGTCAACGGTACATATTGAATTAATGCAAAGCAATAATAATCGTCTGTGTTGTTTGCTAATGCTTGTCGTGCACTGTGTAACCTCACGTGCATGCAGGACGCACCTCACGATGCGGACGCAGTTCTTTCCAGCAGCTTTGGAGAGTCCAGCAGCCCACCGAGAAGTGTCAGCTCAAGAGCGGGTAAACCGAGTTATTTAACGCGCACCACACATGCATGATAAGGGTTAGGTGTTCCCGTGTATGGATGTACACGGGTAGAATACTAGAAGCATGTATTATTATGCTTATGTTAAAAGCCGCCTATATAGTCAAAGGTTTGGTCAAACAGTTCCTCGCCTTCCTCCTCGTCCCCAGGAGGCGGGGCACATTGCCTGACCCTTGCTGTATGTGAATGTGAATGATATCAATATCTACAGGCAGAAGATCGAGCGGATGTGTGAAGGTGGGCATTATTTACAGTACAGGTACAGGCAGTGTTGCACCACTGAGGTCACGTTAGAATGTGCATGTTTAATGAACCTTCTGATGAGCATGGATTTGCTCTACTGTGCACTACATCAGAAAGAAGGTGGTTTGTTTAGGGAGTACATAATGTTTAATGAATGTTCTGATGATGGGAGAATGTAAGGGCCAACAATGTACCCTTACCCCTAGGCATGGGAAAGCATGTACAATGTACTGCATGTGAGAGGGGAGAGGATCATGTGAGGATCATGTGAGAGGGGAGAGGATCATGTGAGGATCATGTGAGAGGGGAGAGGATCATGTGAGGATCATGTGAGAGGGGAGAGGATCATGTGAGGATCATGTGAGAGGGGAGAGGATCATGTGAGGATCATGTCACCTTCATGCCTCATCCCCATCACTGCTTCGCCTTCACGTCTCATCCCCATCACTACTTCACCCTCTATGCCTCATCCCCATCACTGCTTCACCCTCTATGCCTCATCCCCATCACTACTTCACCCTCTATGCCTCATCCCCATCACTACTTCACCCTCTATGCCTCATCCCCATCACTGCTTCGCCTTCACGTCTCATCCCCATCACTACTTCACCCTCTATGCCTCATCCCCATCACTGCTTCGCCTTCACGTCTCATCCCCATCACTACTTCACCCTCTATGCCTCATCCCCATCACTACTTCACCCTCTATGCCTCATCCCCATCACTACTTCACCCTCTATGCCTCATCCCCATCACTACTTCACCCTCTATGCCTCATCCCCATCACTGCTTCACCTTCCAACCTGTTTTTACCAGGGAGGTAAACCTTTAGTGATGAAAAATCAGGTGGAAAATCCATTTAAAAAAAAAATAGGTGAAACATCATAGAACTGCAATTGCAAACACACACAGCGTCATGCCCAGCTGTCTCCATCAGTTGCTGCAGGTGAGTGCTCCAGGGGAGTGGCGTCATGATGAAGCAGCTTTCTGATTGGTGCTTCAATATTTAGAAGCAACGGAACAAGTTTGTGCGACTTGTTTCCCAGACCCACTGTACGTAGCATTGTACATTATGTGATAATTGCTTGCGTATGCAGGTCTAGGGACGAGACTAGGGCAGGGTCTGGGGCCAGGGAAACAGGTCACACACACTGACCACCATCTGCTCTGTTTTCAGATACTATGGTGTTTGTTGTCTCAACCAGTTTGTGATGAACCAAGAAGACCAGGCCTTGGCAGGGAAGTTGGTGGATATATACCTGACCTTCTTCAAGGTGAGGAATCTGTGAGAGGGAGGGAGGAGTCCTGTGTATGAAGTACCCTCATGAAGGTGCTCACCTACATACCCACCTGTGCCATTGCCATGCACAGTACACATTCAAGGTCACATGTGTAGCGTATTCTGGCCCAATAGGTGTACGTAAAGTTGGATGCCAAAGTCTTGGCCGCCATTTTGACTGGCATCAACAGGGCATTCCCGTTTGTCAAGGGTGTGTTTGTGTGTGTGTACATGTGCTGGTGTATATGCTGTATGCTGTGCACATGCTAAGTGTGTGTGTATATCTTTGTATGTGTGACAAAGTGAGTGGGCGGGAAAGTATTGATGTAATCCATATTCTTCGCTGTTCCAAAAAGTCTCCCTTCCCTCTTTTCAGTTTTCTCTTTCACGGTGACGGGAAGGCAATTGGCCAACATAAGAAGCCGATCTATGACACGCCAAAGCCTTCAGTGGACTCCCTCCCACCTTCGTACAAAACAGAAGATCCTCCACCTGTTGCAACCTCCTCTGGCTACCACAGCCAGACCAATCTCATCACCTCTCCTGCCACCAACTATGGTTCCCCATTTGTACGCTCCGAGACCCTCCCCCCCACTATCCACGCAGACCAGCATCCTAACAGACTTGGGCGACAGGTGTCTGCCACTTGGGACATTAACCCTGTTGTGCCCCGTCGCAGTGTCAGCCAGCCGACTCCCGCCCCTGCTGGTGCCTACACCTACCACACCCCTCGTTCGTCCTGTGGTGCTCATGGTGGTGGGGATGAGTACAAACTGATGATCCATCCTGCTTCGATGAATCGCCTTTTGTATAATGCGTCAGACTACGTGTACATGCACTCCACACAGTCTCCAGCCAAGTACTCCAATTATGACTTTGTCCCACCTGCTTCTTCCCTGAGCACCATCAGCGAGGTGGAGAGACCCACCCCTTACGAGAATCACACTTTACCCCAGGAGCTATCCTGCCAGAGCAAATGAAAGGATCTATGAGAACTTACAACAGACCCATGTCCACAGATGGGCTACATTACATACAAGCATGAGGTCATGATTGCGGTGGATTCTGCCATATCCTTCCTTCCTTTGCCTTGTCATGCACTGCATGTATTTATTGTGGCTTGATTCTAATTTCTTCTTCATTACAATGTATGGCAACCATATGTATCATCGTATTTACTGATTCATCCTATTTGTTCATCAATTTTTTCAATATTTCATTCATCGTGCCGAAGTATAGCCAATTCAACGATTTTGTTACGTAGCTCCTGGCACTTCAAGTTAGAGTGTATTAGGCGCACACACACATACACACACACACACACATACACACACACACTGAGCACAGGATACTATATAGGTTATCAATAAGCTGTTCACACGCTTCTTTAAACAGATATCGACCAACAGCTCAGTTGTAAGTTCCTGAGACTTGTGTAGCATACGACGATGGTTCAATTCCCATTGCGTCCTTTTTTTTTTCTTTTTTTAAATTTATATTTGCGCGGTTTGGATTGAAAAGCAATCCAGCAAGATGGCTTAAACAACAATCCAGAAATAGTTTGGATTGTTTAGCAATCGATTGCGAGTGGAAGAGATTAGGGCAATCCAAATTTTGGATTGCTGAGTGTCCGACGTTTTTAACAGTGTATATATATATACTATCAAATAGCATCAGTCACTGCACATTAGCCAAATTTTCTACTTAGATCTTTAGAGATGCTGGCGCTGTTGTTATCTTTCTACGTTTAGGACATAGAGGGCCTGCAGTATGATTCTTTGTCGTTTTGACACTCCGTCACATTCAATAATTTCAAATCGTGCGACCATTTCATTTATGTATACTATAATGAATCTATATCGGCGCGTATCGCGCACACGCTGTATGAATCAATAGGCAGAGCTAGCTAGCTTGCTTGCTGAGCAGCTAATTAAAGTCTATGACATACAATTTTTTTTTTTTTTTTTGGGGGGGGGGGGGGGGGGGGGGGGGCACATGCGGTGACATGCCCGCCCCCTCCCCCTACCCTGGACCCGCCGCTGCTCGATCACAGCCAAATTGCAACTATATCGGTATAGTTTTAGGAGGGTTCCGTATATCTTTTTATTCGTTTCGAATACATCGACGAAAGGGATAAGTAAACGGTTAGTGTACTGCTGTTTTGCAGGCGGGGGCCTAACTGTCTGTGGGAACGAGCAGTAACAGTGTTGTTTGATTATCTCCTTGGTCATTCAGCACACAGTATCACATTAATTTAGAACCAACCTCACAGTTTTAATTTTATTTCGACTGTCGTATTGTGTTGCGTACGTTCTGAGCAGAAGCAGAGGCACAGGAAGGGGTCAAAAAGTGGGAGGCGGGGAGGGGGGGGGGGTCGGTGCAACTGTATGAATATAAATACAGCCTTCAAAAAGTGTGTGTGTGGGGGGGGGGGGGGGGACGCCGCTGCTGATATATTTCCTCAGATCAAGGACTGCAGTATATTTTGACAATCGTATATGCCTCTTACCCTGACCTAGTGACAAAACATGGCCTTTTTAGAGACTTGTAGCTGCGTGCAGTACGGTACCTTGTTTGCTCATTGCAGCACCTCTACTAGAGGTGCTGCAATTTTGCCAAGTAGTCCATGGAATAATTACAGTGGCAATCGCCATTTTTGGTATGGTGTCAATCCTTAAATAAGAATGTGCCACGTCCTCCCTGTTTTACCACATGGACATTGATCATATTGACATCATTTAAAGTTTGTTATGGAGGCTGAAGAGAGTATAATCACACAGGGTTGCACTATATAAAAAGTATTGATTCATGCTGATTGAGGTGCCCAATACAGATCGAGGCAGTATTGCCATGCTGAAGCTGTAGTGTATGTAATCTTTAATCAAAATCTGTTCTTTACAATCTACCTATAGCTTATATATTATGAATCACGCATGCACACACTTTATTGTAGATAGTCAATACATTACAGAAGCGCAATGAACACATGGAGAAGGAATGAGAGGGACTGGTAATCTTGTGCGATGCTCTATACTGATGATTGCCTGCTGATATCAGTAAGCAAACTCACACCACCTTATGACTTAAGGTGCCCTTGGCAAAGGCCAAGGGCACCTTAGGTCACACTTGCGATTGGGACAAAATGATGGGATTTGAACAGCAGAGCATACTTCTCCCTCTTTCTGGCTTCAGCAGCTGTGGTTACAGCTCTAGCTCCCCTTGTGGCTTCATGCAGAATGAATGATGCTGCAAAGGTGTCAACACACTGGCCAGACTTCCATGGGGCAATGGAACAACTATCAAGTTGCTTGCCATCTGATATACATAGGCCAATGGGCTTACTGCAGCTTAGTGACCTATGTATGATGGCATTAAAGGGTGGCCGAACCTTTCACTCCCACTGTGCCAATCGAACGCCTAAATACACTTAACCTTGCTGGCATGCCACCACATCAGCTTTGGAATGCCAATGATTCCTTAACCCCAAGGAAGGGTTATGCAATGGAACAAGACTACCACTTTAAAATGTGCACAATTTGCTTAAAGCAACAATAACAAGTGGTGATCATGCTGGTCATGTAGTCTTCATTCCATGCATAATCCTACAGCCAGGTAATGATTTTAGATTTCAGTGGCAGCGATGTCAGTTTCCTGTTAGAATAAGCACTTGCCATGACTATTAACAGGTACAGGGCCAAACACCAAAGGGTGTACAAACACCAAAGGGTGTAAGAGTTTGGTTAAATGAGCCAGTTTTTACACATGGTCAATTGTATGTGGCAACCTTGTGTGTTGGACACCCTGCAAATGTCTGCTTTACAATTCAAGCACAATATGATATTGCAAACAGTACTAAAAATGTTGCGTACACTGAAGTGCTTTCATAAGTGCATTGAGCAATGTAATAAAACGTCATATACTTTAAAATGATTATCAATTGCAAGCAAAGCTGCATGCAATAGGCACACTAGTTGCCTGGACGCAAATTCAGTGTATGCAGTAGACATGCTTATCTCAGTTAAAAAGCTGATTTTATTTTTCACAATGATAGCACCAATGGATATGCAACTAAGCCAGGACATCAAATATCTCTTCACGCAACTTCTATATAGCTGGTCTCACTTTTGGCAAGGCCGGTACACTTTTTGCTCTGTACAACTTTTGTGTGACAGTGCCTGGTTATGTGGTGGGCATGGGAGTGTGCCTGGTTATGTGGATCCCACAGCCATCACTGCTATTGGAGGCACAACTAAGCCTCTAACACTACACATATTATAGTAACACAATGTGTGCGTGTGTTTATGGAGAAAAGGGAGAGAGGATATTTGTTGCCAAGGTATAGTTGTTAGTAGCCCGATCTGTTCCATAATCCACACCTAGACACAATATGGGGAGGAGGGGGGAGCACTGTATGTAAGTTGCAGTACAGATCGGTGTACATTTCAAGTTGACTGCCTCCTCTCTTCTCCAGGAATTGTGTGGGAATCACACAGCCCCCTCCTGTGCATATACCTTGGCTATGTCCATCTTGCGGATCAAAGTCAAAGAACAAAAAAAAAAAAAAAACAATCATTGAGTGGCCTCACCCACTGATATAAGTCATTTGGTTCAAGTTAATCATGCTCTCTGACCATACCCACTGTGTATCTCATGTGTATTTTGAATTGTATGCCTCGATCCTGCCAACACACTTCAATACATCTTACATATACACACTTCAACACATATACACATTTCAACATATCTTATATACAACTTACATTTACACACTTCAAACATCTTACATATACACACTTCACACCTATATAAAATAATTTACTGTTGCAGTTAATTTTGCCTTAGAAATATACATTTGCCAATGCAGCCTTCATGCAGGATGCTACGCCCCCACGGGCGCAACCTTTTCTTAAGGAAAATACCTAAGGAAAAATGCATAAGTACTTGCTTGCTGGTTTAGCTAGCTATGGCAGGGACGTATGGCTCATGATTCCTCCACCACAACAATGGATCATATTGATTTCTGCTGCTTGGGAACATTGCACAAGCTATCATGTACCGAAATTTTGTGCCTTCCAAAGCCAGTTTTGAAGACCTTGCGATCAACACTCATGAAATTGTCTGTGGTAGCCGAGGGGGGGGGCAAGAAAATCTGTACGGACCCCATCATCCAATAATGTAGAGTTTAAAATGAAGATTAAGAATCTGTTTTCAAAATTAAAATCGGACTGTAAAGAAAAAAGATATGATGGATTGAAAAAGGGGGCGTAGGGGGTGGTACCCCCTGCTAAAATTGAATTTAATAATATTTAAAGCGAATTCATGTGTTTTTTGATCTTTCTTCTTTCACTTCAAATTCACGCGGGAGTTGCATGAATCTATTTCTCTCAGCAAAAGAATTTCACTGATATCACACACGCAATCGCTAGACACTCACAAACTCGGCAGCAAACGATTTTAACATTTAACCCCCTAGTGGCAGCTTTAATAATTAACCAATGATGAACGTCGTACTTGAATATGGATTGTGATAGGTGTGGCAAGCGCTATTCGTTAACGTGCAACGGCACTATGATGCAAAAGGGAATTTACCGCAGCGGTTAACCAGCATCAAATGCAGGAATCGGAGCCCCCTGCAGATAAAAGGCAGCGACTCCTGTGCACGAGCGCAGCAAGTGCGCGGCTTGTAGTACAACTACAGGGATACCCGTTGGCGTTGCACTGCATGAATCCATTGCCATAGCGTGCGTCCCTAGTGTATCAGATCAAAACCAGTTGTTGCCTAAGCCGTTATGTCTGGGGTATTTGCCTGATGTACCTGCACCGTTCGTTCACAACTGGGCATTTGCAGCTCATGGAGTGCAGAATTTATGTATTCATTGTGCTAATTGTGGTTACGCGTGAGTGAGAAAGGGGCGTAGGGTGGTGGTGGTACCCTCATTAAGAAATCTGATGATGGGTGTTTAAGAAATATTTTTTGCCCCCCCCCCCTCGGTGGTAGCACGTATAAACTACACGTATACATGTACCATGTCCTTAACCTTCGTGGTAACCAAAACCATCCAAGCGATAATTCACCATCAATAATTTAATACATGTATATGGTGCGATTGAATGCTCATTTCGCGATGCAGACGATTAAGGATGAAGGTTGATTCGCGGCAACACTCTTGAATTTGTCTTTTGATGCACAAATGAGGTCAGGTAAACCACTCAAGCAACGAAGCGAGTTTCTACGCTATCCTTCGTCAGCCAAGATTACAAGCCATATCACTACAAGTGCAGCATACCAATGAACATTTACCGCAGGTTCAAGTAGCCGATGGACCACTGGAGCCATTCTCACACATTAGAACCACCATCCCCCATAACTGCCTGTGAACTTAACAACCGCACGAGACAAGTGAATTTACATTTAATACCTACACACTGCTAATTGTAGGGCCACCAGCTCTCTCACAGATGGGGTTACCTGCACTGCCCACATTGGCGTGGTTACGTCATGTGAGCCATGTGTATTTGTTAAACGAAATTCCACTTGTGTCGTTCTTTACAACTCTGGGTAGGGTGGTCTGAGCACTCTGAAACTCGACCAGTCCAATTTGAGGTGTGTGTGTGTGGTGTGTGTGTGTGTGTGTGGTGTGCTGCACAGCACCAGCCTGAGGTTACTGCTACATCATTAAAGGTCAAGAAACTACTGAAGTTGTTTGGACAGTGTCATGGCATATATGACTGCTCATTTCTTGATGACAATGCCATCCACAAACTTGGCATGTTACGAAAAATGGTTGCAAGCTTTCATTTGTGGGGGTCTCCTTTAGAACCTTGTGACGGTGTGTGTGTGTGTGTGTGTGTGTGTGTGTGTGTGTGCTTATCTATCTCACAGATGTATGTGGTTTTATTCACCATACAGATGAAGTGGTGCAGCGACATAACTTGAGGGAGGATGGTGAGAGCAGGGAGAGACGGGTGCCTTAGAACTTGCCTCACATGGGCAGCTTGGAGGAGGAGGAGGAGACCACAGCTTTGATGCCCAGGGATGGGTGGAAGTGGCAGACCAGCGTCACCAGAGGGACATGCAGTCTGAGTCCAGTGGGATGGACGAGTTGGACACTAGTGGTCAGCTGACCAGTACTTGCAAGCCAAACCCAAGCACTGGCTGGGATGTGACCCTCAACAGACACCAGCTGGACTATGTGGACATATCCCCAGAGGACACACATGTTCACACTCAACACATATACTAGCTGTGCATGCAGGTCTGTACATAGAGCACTATTTATCTTCCTAGATGTAGTTCTGTATACTTGTGTTGTTGTATGATTTGTTAAGTGAGTACATAGAGCATACTATAAAGAGTGTGAATTAATAATTTGCATTTAATGTTGCTGTATTCCAGACATCTATGGGCACTATTTGGGGGATTGCTACATTATTTTCAAGGTAAGTGTTGTGTTCTCAGTGTGCGTATGTGTGTGTGTGTATATATATATATATATGTGTGTGTGTGTGTGTGTGTGTGTTTGTGTGTGTGTGTGTGTGTGTGTATGTGTGTGTGTGTGTGTGATGTATGCAAGGTGCACGTGTCTCCCTGATTTGCTCCTGGTGCATTGTTCTTAGCAGTTTGTGACTTGGTGTTTGGTCTGTTGTCTAAAACTGGCTACCTCAAACCTCTCTCCCCTCCTGTACTCATGACTCCTGCCTTGTCTTGCCCAACCTACCATACCTCCTGCCCATTGCTTCCACCCCATCTTTATGACCACACCCACCATCTCCACCCCTTATCCTACTCATCTCACCCTACATGCCCTCCCATACCTTGCCCCCTTCATATCTTTGTTCTAATTAATACCTCCCAGGTGGATGAGAAGTGTGGCAGTTCATGTCGCAAGATGCTGGATAAAAGATGCTAGACCCACAGAGAGGAGTATGGGGTGGCCTCTTCCATGAGTCATACCCTTTTTCCTGGGCCTCTTCCCAGAATCTGTTGAAGAATGCGGACAAACATATCTCCAGCCCAGTATCCTGTGCCAGATGACTGGGGAGGAGGGGTCCCCACCACTATCACCCGAGCACCCTTCCTCACCACACCTTTTCTCAGGTAATGCTCACCAACACCATCACCATGACATCAGCATAATTGTGATGAGATAATTTCTCAAAGTACAGTAGTCCATTGAGAGAGGTCTATTGCCAAGGAAAGTCTATTGTGACATCACACATTATAGTGGACTCATTTGATAGTGTGAAAGCCGAGGGGAGGGGCTTACAGTCCCACCCACACTGCACACTCGGTACTAGCTGGGATGGCTGGCGAAACGGAGTGGAGAGGCTCTAATACGTCAGGCGTGTAATGCTAAAACAGTTGTCGTGGATCTGATGAAGTACTGCATGTACATGTATTTAAATTCAGGATATCTGACAATGTGGCTCTAACTACCTAATGTGGTCAGAATTGTTTGACCATGCATGCATGCATGTATTATTGATTGGCTGCAATCCAGAGGCATTTAGTAGCATATGTAACTCAGTAGCATATATAACCAACTGCAATGGACACCTGGGCAGGTGACCACTAGGGTAGCCACAGGTTAGGCTGTATGTTAGAGAAATCCTCAAAGCTGTACAAATGATAGTGCAAGAGGAACAACACTTCCAGCCTGACTATTAGATGACATGGCATTGTGTGTATATGCATATCCTGTGTTGTATGTGTGGTGGGCATTATTAGGATCTCTCATTTCTCACACCTCCATTTGGAGCTTCCCTCGAGACACAGCCATTGACATTGAAATGACAACGTAATGCCTTATAGCAACAAACCTATACGGGAGAGCATAACTGTGATTGTACGAGCCATAAAATGAAATAGCACTATTGTTCCAAATCACAGGTTGTGTCTACGAACTTCTACGTCGAAAGTGGCTACCTTTGGAAGGGCCTTTTAACTTCAAGGTGCCATGTACAAGAAGGGAAAATTCTGTGGGCAACCTGAAAACAAAGACTGAAGGTACTTACAATTTGTAGAATAGATATTGATTGGGCAGGAGTGACATAGTGTGCAATTGGATTGGAATTATCGAGGTATTACAATGACATCATTCCTCTTTTCAACACAACATACTTTCAAGTATGTACATATTCCTCTTCTGCATGTGCCATCTACTGAAAGATAATGGTAGAGTTCGTGTATATGATAACCTCATCTTGAGCTTATAGATACATGTATACTTACATGTTTGCTGAATAGCAAAATGATGAATGGGGTGGGTGTCCATTGTTACCTATGTACAGTAAAGAGCTATTCTGCAAACTCGGAGCATCGATACAATGCTCTTTTCTTTTTCCCTGTAGGTTCCGACATGCTCAGCAGCGTCACTCTATCTGCTTATTGGTCGGAACCGTACAGATTATTTATAAGATGTTGTGAAATACCGATATGGCTAGCTTTGTAATATGTTTTTGAATACTGAAATGCCTCTTTCTATGACGGTGCACATATACTGGATTTGTTGGGAGACCTGAACTAACCCCTTCCCCCGCGACAATGCGATGTAATAGATGGCTTGTGCATGTGGACTGCATGCATAGGATTAGTGAGTATGTTGGACTCAATGGTACAGTTCTAATGAAGACACCCTTGGATGAGAAAAAGTGTTAATTGACCTCAACCTCATTACATCTGTCGATGTGTCCAGGGTATGCAGGGTCCTCCACACGGGTACATGTGTCCAGGGTATGCAGGGCCCTCCACAGGGGTACATGTGTCCAGGGTATGCAGGGTCCTCCACAGGGGTACATGTGTCCAGGGTATGCAGGGCCCTCCACAGGGGTACATGTGTCCAGGGTATGCAGGGTCCTCCACAGGGGTACATGTGTCCAGGGTATGCAGGGCCCTCCACAGGGGTACATGTGTCCAGGGTATGCAGGGTCCTCCACAGGGGTACATGTGTCCAGGGTATGCAGGGCCCTCCACACGGGTACATGTGTCCAGGGTATGCAGGGCCCTCCACAGGGGTACATGTGTCCAGGGTATGCAGGGTCCTCCACAGGGGTACATGTGTCCAGGGTATGCAGGGCCCTCCACAGGGGTACATGTGTCCAGGGTATGCAGGGTCCTCCACAGGGGTACATGTGTCCAGGGTATGCAGGGCCCTCCAGAAGGGTATATGGCTATTCTTTGTAGGACACTGGAGAGTTCTAATTGTAATTGTAATAATATATTGGTTGTCCAATTTATGCACAACAAATTGATCATGTCTGGTACCAGTGGTCATCAATGGATGAGTGGTCATCATTGGGTCATGTGTGGTACCAGTGGTCATCAATGGATGAGTGGTCATCATAGGGTCATGTGTGGTACCAGTGGTCAACAATGGATGAGTGGTCATCATAGGGTCATGTGTGGTACCAGTGGTCATCAATGGATGAGTGGTCATCATTGGGTCATGTGTGGTACCAGTGTTTATCAATGGATGAGTGGTCATCATTGGGTCATGTGTGGTACCAATGGATGAGTGGTCATCATTGGGTCATGTGTTTATCAATGGATGAGTGGTCATCATTGGGTCATGTGTGGTACCAGTGGTCATCAATGGATGAGTGGTCATCATTGGGTCATGTGTGGTACTAGTGGTCATCAATGGATGAGTGGTCATCATTGGGTCATGTGTGGTACCAGTGTTTATCAATGGATGAGTGGTCATCATTGGGTCATGTGTGGTACCAGTGTATATCAATGGATGAGTGGTCATCATTGGGTCATGTGTGGTACCAGTGGTCATCAATGGATGAGTGGTCATCATTGGGTCATGTGTGGTACTAGTGGTCATCAATGGATGAGTGGTCATCATTGGGTCATGTGTGGTACCAGTGTTTATCAATGGATGAGTGGTCATCATTGGGTCATGTGTGGTACCAGTGGTCATCAATGGATGAGTGGTCATAATTGGGTCATGTGTGGTACCATAATTTATCAATGGATGAGTGGTCATCATTGGGTCATGTGTGGTACCAGTGGTCATCAATAGATCAGTGGTCATCATTGGGTCATGTGTGGTACAAGTGGTCATCAATGGATGAGTGGTCATCATTGGGTCATGTGTGGTACCAGTGGTTATCAATGGATGAGTGGTCATCATTGGGTCATGTGTGGTACCAGTGTTTATCAATGGATGAGTGGTCATCATTGGGTCATGTGTGGTACCAGTGTTTATCAATGGATGAGTGGTCATCATTGGGTCATGTGTGGTACCAGTGGTCATCATTGGGTCATGTGTGGTACCAGTGGTCATCAATGGATGAGTGGTCAACATTGGGTCATGTGTGGTACCAGTGGTCATCAATGGATGAGTGGTCATCATTGGGTCATGTGTGGTACCAGTGTTTATCAATGGATGAGTGGTCATCATTGGGTCATGTGTGGTACCAGTGTTTATCAATGGATGAGTGGTCATCATTGGGTCATGTGTGGTACCAGTGTTTATCAATGGATGAGTGGTCATCATTGGGTCATGTGTGGTACCAGTGGTCATCATTGGGTCATGTGTGGTACCAGTGGTCATCAATGGATGAGTGGTCAACATTGGGTCATGTGTGGTACCAGTGTTTATCAATGGATGAGTGGTCATCATTGGGTCATGTGTGGTACCAGTGTTTATCAATGGATGAGTGGTCATCAATGGGTCATGTGTGGTACCAGTGTTTATCAATGGATGAGTGGTCATCATTGGGTCATGTGTGGTACCAGTGTTTATCAATGGATGAGTGGTCATCATTGGGTCATGTGTGGTACCAGTGGTCATCAATGGATGAGTGGTCATCATTGGGTCATGTGTGGTACAAGTGGTCATCAATGGATGAGTGGTCATCATTGGGTCATGTGTGGTACCAGTGTTTATCAATGGATGAGTGGTCATCATTGGGTCATGTGTGGTACCAGTGGTCATCAATGGATGAGTGGTCATCATTGGGTCATGTGTGGTACCAGTGGTCATCAATGGATGAGTGGTCATCATTGGGTCATGTGTGGTACCAGTGGTCATCATTGGGTCATGTGTGGTACCAGTGGTCATCAATGGATGAGTGGTCAACATTGGGTCATGTGTGGTACCAGTGGTCATCAATGGATTCGTGGTCATCATTGGGTCATGTGTGGTACCAGTGGTCATCAATGGATGAGTGGTCAGCATTGGGTCATGTGTGGTACCAGTGGTCATCAATGGATGAGTGGTCATCATTGGGTCATGTGTGGTACAAGTGGTCATCAATGGATGAGTGGTCATCATTGGGTCATGTGTGGTACCAGTGGTCATCAATGGATGAGTGGTCAACATTGGGTCATGTGTGGTACCAGTGGTCAACAATGGATGAGTGGTCAACATTGGGTCATGTGTGGTACCAGTGGTCATCAATGGATGAGTGGTCATCATTGGGTCATGTGTGGTACCAGTGGTCAACAATGGATGAGTGGTCATCATTGGGTCATGTGTGGTACCAGTGGTCAACAATGGATGAGTGGTCATCATTGGGTCATGTGTGGTACCAGTGGTCATCAATGGATGAGTGGTCATCATTGGGTCATGTGTGGTACAAGTGGTCATCAATGGATGAGTGGTCATCATTGGGTCATGTGTGGTACCAGTGGTCATCAATGGATGAGTGGTCAACATTGGGTCATGTGTTGTACCAGTGGTCAACAATGGATGAGTGGTCAACATTGGGTCATGTGTGGTACCAGTGGTCAACAATGGATGAGTGGTCAATATTGGGTCATGTGTGGTACCAGTGGTCATCAATGGATGAGTGGTCATCATTGGGTCATGTGTGGTACCAGTGGTCAACAATGGATGAGTGGTCATCATTGGGTCATGTGTGGTACCAGTGGTCATCAATGGATGAGTGGTCATCATTGGGTCATGTGTGGTACAAGTGGTCATCAATGGATGAGTGGTCATCATTGGGTCATGTGTGGTACCAGTGGTCATCAATGGATGAGTGGTCAACATTGGGTCATGTGTGGTACCAGTGGTCAACAATGGATGAGTGGTCAACATTGGGTCATGTGTGGTACCAGTGGTCATCAATGGATGAGTGGTCATCATTGGGTCATGTGTGGTACCAGTGGTCAACAATGGATGAGTGGTCATCATTGGGTCATGTGTGGTACCAGTGGTCATCAATGGATGAGTGGTCATCATTGGGTCATGTGTGGTACAAGTGGTCATCAATGGATGAGTGGTCA